>JAHWFP010071573.1:35833-63083 GCA_023313725.1 Lithobius niger
GGGTGGGGTGGGGGGGGGGGGGTCGACATTTGTGACATAATTTTTTTGGGGGAAAGGGGGGGGTAACGATGGTTGTGACAGTGTGACTGGGGAGGCGCTCGATAAAACGGAAAAATGTGTGTGACACCATTTGCGTATGGCCGCCATTATTTTGCATACAAAAAAGGGGGTGGGGCTATCTTGCTATCCAAATACACTACTGATCTGAATCCTAATGAGCACCACAAATTACGAGAGACCATAATTCATCACAATTTATACACTCGTGTTGGAGAACATCTAAGGCATTAAGATTTACTTAGGAGTTCTGTTTTGGATTGAATCATGAGACAACACGAACTGTGCAAGTACCTCGCATGATTACTACAGTATAGCAAGGGTAAATACAACTTATGCAAGATTCACAAGATGTTTGGAGGATGCTAAATCGGTATAAAATCAGTTTTATGTCAGTTTTATGTATAAAATCACTTTTTGTAATGCTGGATCTGGATGGATCAGTCATTTAGCAGCATCTACCATCTTGCATGCATGTTCGATTCACGTGCGACAAAATGACATCATACTGTCCTTTTGTCATAGTGGGATGGAAGTCAACATATTCCTAATAGTTAAATGATTTAACCAATTTATTGACCAAGATTACAAAACTAGTTAGAAAAAATAGATACAAGTGGTATAGCGTGGCCTGGCTCATTCAGCTATCATGCAGCAAAGATATCTGGAAAAGCAAGTTCTCTCTCTAAATCCAATTATTATCTATTCTGAATTAGACAATAGTCCTCTTCTATCCTCTGGTTAACTTGACTTTTATTAACTTAACAGGAATTGTCTGCCATTACACCAATGTGTCTTTTCTTGCAAAAGATCGGAAATAAAATACTGTACAGATATTTCAGATAGCTTACAAGTAAGGCCAGGTAAGTGGAAGTCTGGGAATTGCTCTTGCTTGTTAACTTTGTGAGGGAGAAGTAAGGGTAAGCCCCCTTACCCTCTCCCCTTTTTTGCACTGCCTCCAGGAGCCTAGGACGCAATTGGGTGATATGTCCCTTTAATAGAGGTAGCCAAAGCGCAGCTTAATTTTCTTTTAACAACAATCATTTAGGCCGCTTATTGATTGTTACTGCACGCCATGCTGCTGGCGTATCATTGTTCGAACTCTTTCTTTTCTCTTGTACTATTCTGCCTGAAAAATGGCGAGACGATCACGATTTCGAAAGGCCTCGAAGGCCGAATAATTTATTGTGTATTCTCGCCTCGGGGCTCCCGAGTTTCTACATCCATGTTTGTTCTCTGGACCGATTCAGGTAAAACCTTGAATGACATTTCTATAGTGCCCGTAGAAAAGGCGTGAACTTAAATCCTTCGTGTTACGTCCCAGGTCATTCATTTGCCCTTCAAAGCCCCGTAGAGTGTTCTTTACCAGAATAAACAGTGTGCTCAAGGTATTTTCTGCAGTCTTTTTCAACCGATCTTATAAGGCTTTTTATACAGAAAATTTAGCTTGGCAGCCCAGGTGTGGGGAAATCTGCTCGTTTGACCAAGAGGTCCTTGGATCACCCGACGCTCAGGCCTGCTAGGGTTTTCCGCCACTAATTTGTACATACTCCACGTTAAAACATGCTTAACTACTTAAACTTGGTAATCTACAAATACAATCAACTTGTAAATTTTGAACAACAAAATCAATCAAATTTCTGCAAAGTTACCAAGGAAAACAAATACAATTTTTAACAGATTCCAAGCTGATACAGTACCAATACTAATATCGCGGCAACTTGATTACATACATAATATCAAGAATTTTATTTTCAGCCTCCCCCAAAACCTATCAGAACTAATGAACTATCACTTGCTACTGAAGTGAACATCTCATGCTGTAGTACGAGGATTGCAGTAAGCTACAACTTGTCAGTTTTGGCGAAGTGAATATTTCTTACTGAAGTGAACACCTCTTACTATACCAAGAGGATTACAGTAAGCGTTTTGGCAAAGCTAAACATTATAATAAAGCTCTGATAAATCACCGCAAAGTTTAAGGAATTGTTTGGCCAATGTTAGTTACAGAATTACACCAGTTCATTGCATTATTGCATGCTGACTGTAGTACAGCAATACTTAGAGATGGTTAGACGCTAGAATAACTATACTATGAGAAATAATGTCATAAATAATGCTCAGACGTAGAGGTTGTACTTACTCGCGTCCCAGTCATATTTTCCCTAAGGAATTCTCGGAATTTTCCAAGAAATATATTCCTAGTAGATGGACCCTGAAACAATAACAAAAGGTTTACACAATAACAAATTGTAAGAAATAATTTAAATATGTGCATTCTACTTTGCTGCCCATTCATGCAGTTAAAGAGACAATTTGCTGTTACCATAGAGCGGGTTTGAAAGTTTACAAACACTTTGCTGAAAGCCTTTACAAGGTCCCTCAAAGCTCTAGTACATGTCCACCAGAGTGCCAGACTACACTGTGAACGTGTTGAGTATTACAAAAGGCCAACTCAACAGGATAGAATAATTCATCGTCCGTACTTTGCCACTGCGTATGATATCGGACAAAACAGTCTCCTTTCTCTTTCTCATTTAGATGACGTAATGAGGGAGCTCAGAAGCATGCTTATGGGGTTGCTGGCTTAATAGAACCGCATTTATCATAGCCTATGCACATGAGTACGTTCTTCTTAAACTGAGCAAATGAGCACGGCAGTTTGTTGGATAGATTGAGCCATAAAGAGGATGGAAAGATGATTGGTGAAAAGGACTGGGACCTGCAGTTTCTTCTCTTGGGTTGACAATGCGAACTCCACACAAGGAACATACGGCGCTGAGGTAAAGAGCGCACGACCACCAGGGCGTTGATATAATGCAGGAAACTGGGGCTTAGAGCAAGTGCATACGCTTCATCCAAAGTTTCCTAATTGCTTCCTAATTGTAACACTAACGGATATCGCTCTCTTTACACTTAATCAGAAAAAGAAGTACTTTGGAAACCCTATGAAGCCCTCTCACTTCCACCCCTACTTCACCAAGGGTAGCACAGAACAGGTGACGGTTCTGTGGCATCCCCACCCACCCACCCTGTGTACCCAGACAACCACCCCAGCCGACACCTGTGCACTTTAGGTGTCGTTTACTGCATCCCGTGTCACATGTGGGACGATTGGAGACACACATTGCCAGCTCCAGGCCCATGTCCATGAACACCAGAATATGTAGCTAAAGGACAGACCTACCTCCAATGGGATTGCTAAACCCATCAAAGACCACAGTACCCACGTCATTGGATGGAAACGGACGACTATTCTCCGGTACTCCAATTTTCTTAACGACGCCCATCTTCGGGGACTTGAATCGTTGGCCACAAGTCTCTTTCAAAAACAACATGTCCTCCTGATGAATATAGCAAGCCCTTCATACGTTCATGTGGATCTTCTGGTGTTACCTGCAGACTCAACCGACAGTGGAGCGCTGAACTAGCTTCTTCTGCAAAGACCACTGGTCATCATAACGACGATGTGGTGAATTCAAAAAATGCGTAGCAATATGATTTTTCTCTTTTGCAAGCAAACTTTTACTTCTGATGAAGGAGAACGGGGATTGCCATTTGTATTGTTTACTTCCATACGTGACTTCCAAACAAGACAACCCATTTTTGTTCGTCTTTGTGGTGTAGTGTTTACTTCCTTTTCATTCCTGTTCATTCGCCACAGTAGTTGCCGGTTGCCGGTATTTGCAGACTCTTTTTACTTGTCAATTTTTAAAGCTTTTTTCCCCCTACCCTCATGTAGGCTACATAGATATACAATTTATAGTAAATAACAGCAACCTGACTACGTTATAACTAAAATATGCAAAAGTTTTATAATGAATAACAGCAAGGACACACAACAACAACAAAAATGTCTTGTTTCTACAGCTTTAGATTTAAAATGTTTTATGTCTTAATAGTACTTACATTTTCACTATCTTTATTTTCTAATAGGACTTTAAGTAGTTCCACTTGAATTGTCTCAAGAGCTGCAATTAAAAATATAATGAACGGTATACATATATTTACATTTTTATTTCTTTATGCACAGCAAGACGGAAGAGAAATAACTAACCTAATAGTGACTTTTTCAGCTGAGCTATCGACTGGTGGTAGGCAATTTTGTGTGCATAAGATGGTAAATCAGGATCGTACGGTGTTGACTGAAAAATGAACTAGAGCAATTTAGTCTATGGATTTGTTGGCACTTCTTACAAACCAGACATTAAACAATCCCCTTTTACCTTGTATCGAAAACACCGGCAACCGGTAGTCACAGTGGTATTTAAAAGGCATCTTAAAAAACCACAACAAAAACACATTTACCACCTTCGAAGACCACAAAAAAGGTCCTACACTTGAATTTTCGGTGTGTCTCCTTTCACCTTCATCAGAAGTTGTGCACGAAAATAAATTAATTTAAAGTCACATCACAAGAAAATCGGTGCTGTGATGTGACTTTTAATTTATTTTCGTGCACAACTTCTGATGAAGGTGAAAGGACACTCACCGAAAATTCAAGTGTAGGACCTTTTTGCGTTCTTCGAAGTTGGTAAATGTGTTTTTGGTGTGGTTTTTTTATCTTGTAGTTTCTCATTATCCCAAAGAGGCACATTGCCACAAGAAAATTTCGTTATTCATTTGTTTTTTAATTTGTTTATGTTAAAAATCCAGCTTTATTTCTTGACTGCTTTTTAAGTATATCGTTTAAAATATTTTTAAATTTTAAAAAATGTAACTGGTTTGGCTCGAAAAACAAGATATTTTCTTTCATTGTCTAACCAAGTTTCAAACAGAAATAAAAATTATCATTGTCTAACCAAGTTTCAAACAGAAATAAAAATTAAAAATAAAAACCAGGTCACCAGGTACATTTTTTGACTTTAAAAAAATCCGCCCAGGAACCAAACAATATTTATTTCGTGGCTTAAGATGGTTGAAATATGGATATCAGTACAGAATTGTAATAAACATAATGCATGGTACACTTTAGGCTTTAATTATGACACAAAGATTTATGAAGTATTTTAAAATTCATACCGTCATTTACTTGTGAGTGCAAGCCACTTACCACCCACTTTGTGCCTATAGCTGTCTGGAACATGGCTAACGGTTAACTTATTTAATTATGTCATGAGCTGGTATCGCACTTAATAGAACAACTTACAACTAATATTATTAATATTACTAATATTAATAATAAACTTAATATTACAACTTAATAGAAGAAGACATGAGGATTACTTTGAAATGTAAGACACAATGTAGCAACAAACAGGCAAAATTTCTAAGGTAAGCTAGAAGCAGTACAACTAGTACTAGGAATTTTCGACAATGTCACAATGCTTATGGGGCATGACAAACAAGTAACTTCCTCCGAAATAATGTCACACTGGTCATAATACTTAACAGACGGTTTAATGCTTTCACCTTCTGATACAGCTCTAACACGTACAAACTCTCGCGCGCTTCGCCTTTGTCTCCCATTTACTACTACACATGCCAACCCCGGCAAGGTGCACTGTTTCCAGAACGGGATAACCACACTCCCACATATTGCCGGGGGACAGTGGTCGATCACTCTCACAATGAATCATGTTTCACTGGATGTTAAAAGTATCCCACTACTCCGTTTGTCTTCATCAGTTTAGTTGTCAGTACTGTAGCTCGAAATACAATATCAGGGTTTTTTCAACTGAAGAGCATTTCGAAAATTGCACTCCACTGACACCACTGATTTCTATCAGGCCCATTGGGAAGATGGTTGCTTTGTTTTGCTGAATGTTGCAACTGCCTACCTTTTTCTTGTTATTATTTTCCCCGTCTGAAACACTTTCACGCTACAGTCATACCGACCTAAGCAATCACAATTTGTTTTCAGGGATATTACAGACTGTCACTTACGCAAAACCAAAAATTGTCCAAGTTCTACTATTCAAATTTGCAAATCTTCAACTATCTCTACTGCGACTACCAGTAGAGATAGTGTTTACGTTTTGTACACTTAGATTTCAAAATAAAGGATATTTACCATTCCAATATCCTTGCAAATTTTCGACAGTTAGGTTTTTCTGGAGTTGGAGGGGCTCAGAATGACTGTTTTCATTAGGCTACCACATCACCGCTTACTTCGTCGCAATCATGACGAAGTTAAGTGGTGATGTGGTAGCCTGATGAAGACAGTAGTTCTGAGCCCCTCCAACTCCAGAAAAACCTGACTCGAAAATTTGCAAAGGTCTTGGAACAGTAAATATCCTTTATTTGAAATCTAAGCGTACAAAACGCAAACATGGACTCGAATTTTCAAAGTAAGCGATGTGACATTTTTAAATCAATAGAGATAATCGAAAATTTACAAGTTTGAATAGTGGAGCTTGGGCGATTTTTGATTTTGCGTAAGTGACTGTCTGTAATATGAACTTCAACCAAAGTAAATTTGTAGAATAGACAGAGTTTTCGATTTTCAGGGATGTTTCTAAACTTAAAAAGTGTGTTGAGTAAGTTTGTTGATAAAAAAGTTAATTTTTTCTTGACTTTTGATCACAAAACAATTATGCGTTATTTTAACAGTTATACTTCACTGAAGTATCTTGCGCTTGCCATTTTTATTCACTCGATACCTTTAGCTTCTAAAGTTTTTTTTATAACTGTCAAGAAACTGTCGTCTTACAACAGTTTGCTTCATATTTATTTTGTGATTTAGAATTTTTAGTATGGGATCTTTGAAACAATTCCTCTTTAATAATTTCTGTTCGCTAACATCCCCTGACTTTACCTTAGGACCTTGCAAATCGGGGCTTTCCCAGGTTTCCCACATTGTGTGGGAACCTAGTAAATGAATCAGTTGTGTGGAGAGCGATTTTCGAAAATGCAGTTGATAGTTAAAAACAAACAACGTGATGTAGGATCTCAAGTTACTGACCACCCAAAGGACAAGCCTGATGAAGCTGAACGGAGTAATGGGTCACTTAAACATCCAGAGGTTTGTCAAAAATGTGTAGTACTGGTGGTGAAGTATCACGAAGAATCAAGAAGAATAACACAATGCCACCTTCAGGAAATTTCACCAGTTCAGCTAGAACCACCAAACGTTCCCTCATTTAAACTTTCGTTGAAAACAAAGAGGTCGTTCACCTTCATCAGAACGTAACGTAGCACAAATTTTAAATACGAACATTACATGGTTGTGGCTACCATCGAGCAGACTTCCACAACCATGTTAACGTTCATATTTAAAATTTGTGCTACGTTGCGTTCTGATGAAGGTGAACGGCCTCTTGTTTTCACCGAAAATTTAAATGAGAGAACTTTTGGTGGTTCTAGTCTCTAGCTGAACTGGTGAAATTTCCTGAAGGTGGTATTGTGTTATTCTTTTTGATTGCTCGTGATTCTTCACGGTGTTGGCAATAAGCCATTGTGAACGGCGGTTGCCGATCTTTCAAGTGGTGAAGTGCTGAATTTCAAAATTTTTAGCAATTGTTGCTACATCACAACTTAAAAAAACAAAAACTTGCACCATTATTTTTTACGTACCTCCTTAGGCATCTCCCACCAGACTTGTGGCAGCGTTTGGATAAGGCTGTCATTGTCTAATGGCTTTACATGAAGAAAAATTGGGAACTTGATTTTGTCAAATGTAATTATGAGTTAAGGATTTAACAAGTAGCAATGAGACAAATAAACAAATGTAAACAAACCCTTTTACATTGTTTGCAAACAATATTAAGAGTCATAGCAAGGTCATTAACTGAAACAAAAAAGGACTTGAACAAAAGTCAGTTGTGAAAGAAAGGATATAATACTGAACGTAACAATAACAATCGTGTCTTCCTATGCCTTAGCACAGCCAACGTTAGTGCTAAGTATTTCCTCTAAAACAGAAAGATTATTATGGTATCCTTTAACATTAAACACAAAAAACAATACAGATAAAAAAAAACTGTTTACCTGATGAATAAAATCTGGAGTAATTGGAGAAAACCTATATGCCGTCAAGAGGCCAACAACCAAGTTTTCTAAGCACTGCTTTATTTCGAAGTCCTGAAAGTCAAAGGCAAAGGTCAGAATTTGGTAGCAATTGTTTGTCATTGTTTGAACAAAAAATAAAAGAAATGAACAGTACTAAAAATTCAACCGACTGACGCAAGTTCGACTTTAACATCCACTCGAAAATGTCCATATTTAAAAAATGAAGCAAGTAATGCGGCTCGCTATATAAAAAAAAATCCAGATAAGGTCATGCAAAAAAAAATGGATACCGGACGAGGTTGTAAATTGAACCACCAGACATTTTATTTTTTTATTTTATTTAACTGAACACATTTCTTTGACATCTACCTAGCTCAAAGCTGAAAGAGTATGCAGGCATTCTAAAAAAAACATAGTATTCTGCTAATATGTTATTTATGTTGTCTAGTATTGCAAATATTTTAGTTTTTGACAAATAACTTCTTAGTGATTTGAGCTATAGGTTTGAAATTTGCACCACTGAAAAGGGTGTATCGAGCCGGTTAAAATGGTGTACTGGAAATAATAAAAATGGTTAAATTTTGGCAAAAATATGAATTGTAGCGGGTGGACCAAGATTGAGAAAAAAAAATGACCCACGATAATTTAAGGAACCCGCACACGCCTGTAAACCAAACAATTAACTTTGCATGGCCTAATCAGAACATTTTTAGAGAGCTTTGCTTTCGACAGCTCATACACAGTTTAGCACAAGCTAGAGAATGGTTAAATCTGAAAATACTATTGAGATAAAATTGAAATAGACAAACACAAACATAATATAAGCAACAATTTAAATAAAGTTGTGCATTTTCAATAATTAGTAAAGCCACTTTACTATGCTAAAAATTCTCACTCCATGCCAATAATTGTCACAAATAAACGGAAATTTGCCGGCCCCCCACGAAGGCCGGCTAAAATTTGTTTCTTTAGCATGGGGGAAAACTACAATACCTGTCAAATTTCTCCATTGATTGTCTCGATGCTGCCTTTTACCTTGAGATCTTGAAGTGTTGTAGCCAGCCAGCCCCAGTTACCCCGTTCCGCGCATGTGCGGGTCTCCCTATAAGAATGGCAGCTCCGTGAGCGTGGCGGTTTATAACACGTCTTACGTTTTATGGAGAGGGGGATGAAACACCAAGATTGAAGAGTGATAGGTGTGTTCTTTCCAGTGTGAGATTCGGATGTCAAAGTCTTCTCAGAAAGAGCGTGACTTAGTAAGTGGTTTGCAGATGCTTAAAGGAGTTGAGGTTTCCCTGAGTTTTTGGTTTTTGTCTTTCAGGGCGTGAAAGATCTTTTCTACTCTCTGCGTGTTCTTTAATAGTTGGAAGTTTTGATTTCCCTTTAGTTTGAGTTTGTAGCATAGTAGGTCCTTGAGGGTGAGACTGTCAACATTTGGAGTGTCCGAGTCAAGTCCGTACAGATTTTCGTTTGTTTGTTGTTCAAGTTCTGTTTCGTTTGGGTCAATGGAGATTGAGTTGTCTTCTTTTCCCGGAGGAGAAGAAGAGGTTGTTGAGGCGTTGTCGTCTTCTTTGTTTTCGTTATCTTCATTTCCTTCTGGTGAGGGGGAGTGGGGGGTTACGGCAATTTCGGGGTGAGAGTAGGGCGATTCCCCATCGTGTTCTGGCGGGGGTTGGTTCATCTGTGATGGGTGAAGAAGGACTTTCACTTTCGATTGTTATGATGTCAGGCACTTGTAGTGGATCCACATCCTGTTCTTGTGGTGGTGCAAAAAGTTGTGGGGAGGCGTTGGGTAACACTGAAACGGATGATTCTGGGGTGTACGTAGTTACGAGCGGTGAACTTGAAGATGTGGTCCAAGGAGTTGGAGGTGGTTTTGAAATGGTAGAGGATGGAAGGGTTTACCTCTTCTTGGGTGGGGTTTGCTTCGAGTTCGGTGATTCGTCATGTAGTTTTTGAAGCAATTCTTGACGTAGAAACTTTTGTCTTTTGCGTACTGCAGATGCTAGCTGCATGCAGGCAATAATGTGCCACTGATTATGGGGTATTGTGACACATATCAGGCAGGGATTCTTGTAGTATTCACACTTGCGGTGATACTGGCGCACATGGGTGTGTGGGTTAAGTCTCTTCGGGTTGGTTAGGCCTGGACACGGGCGTTTATCTCCATCTTCGATGGTGGGGATTCTACCAAAATAAACATCGACTTCTTCATCGTCGGCTAAGGTTGTCACACAATTTGTTTTCACCATGTTGACAGGGTTGGAGAAACGCAAACAGGCAGGAGAGAACGATGCGTCAGATCGTCACGAGATGGCGCAGTGGTGGAGAAACGGAAATCAGCCTTGGCGTTTCACCGGAAGAAGGTTGTGGATTGGTCCCATTGTGGTGGAGGGTTAGAAGAGCATCAGTGGATGTAGAGCGGTTTGAGTCGTTGGCTTGATAAGTTGAGGATTGCGGCAAGCTTCCTCGTGATTGGGGTGAAAGACGTTGGTTGAGTTCGGGAGGTGAACATAGAATGGGGAGTGTATAATCGAGCACGCACTAAACAGCACTGAAATTCAAACTTAAACTCTAGCATGTAGTCATTAGTTTAGTGCGTGCTCGTACACTTTTAGCCTGAAGAAGGTAGTGGAATGTTTATGTTAGCATATTATGCTACCGAAAATTCATAAGACCAATTGTTTGTGGTAGTTTCTTTTCTAGCGTAGCGTTAGTCCTCTTTTCACATCACTGTTTTATAGAACATTTTTAACTCAACACGTCTTTTAGTTAAAAACGAGGCACGTTTTCCTCACAACTAGTGGTAACTTCAAGTAAATTGTCAGTGTGGAGTGCTGCTTACTTAATTTGCCTACAGCACTAATCTTGATTACAGGAGATCATCTGCAGACCCTCTCAATAGAAATACGAAAAGCGCATTTTTTTTTGGGGGGGGGAGGGGTCACATTATTTTTGGAAGTTGAGTGGGGGAGGGTTCAAGATTTTTTCAGGATCTCAAACGAGAGGGTCGTCGAACATTTAGTGGTCACATCTCCATATCTTTATCCCCCCCCCCCACCCCCACCCCTTATCCCCCGGCCGTAAATAATGACCCCAATCCTTTACACAAACTTTTTTAACAAGTATGCTTAATAAGCTATTGAATTATAGCCCTTTTTCTTTTATCCTTTCATCCATTTAATAAGAATTATGCATAAGAACATTCATAGCATTGTTCCCGAAGTTAGTTTTATTGTACACTGGAAATGTAGCTTTGTTGTCTTACCTCTAACAGTGCCCAAAGAGTATCGAGAAGTTTGCATATATGCGGGCGTGGTGCTAGACATGAACCAACATCGATGCCTGGCACAAGAGCATTGAGCTCTATCATGAAGGATAGTAGGCATCCTTCACTTACGTACATGGATGTCTGAAAATGTAATATAAAATTTGAGTAAAATAAATTCAAGAAATAAGTCAAAGAAACAAACACTTGTTCCAATTTAGAGAATAAATTTGTGGAAAGGTGCCTTTTTTAAATTATAGGTTTTTAAAAATTCTATCAACTAAATTTCGGGGGACAATCATCTGACAACCAGTCGGATACACCAGTTGAGCTTATCAGTAAAGCGGAAAATTCTGGTGCCTTTGCCTCACGCATACGGAGTGATTTAAAATAACTACGTTCAGTTTAATCAGTTTGCTTCCGTTGTTATTTTTGGCATTACCTTTATGGTCAAAAGATTATCCTGACCACTGACCCCAAGGAATTGTTGTGGATATTTGCTACACAAGTTCAACCTACTCCAACAATTGCTACAGTTTTAATTGAGGTCTGGTAAAAAGACAATCATTATATTGTCCATATTAAGGATGCAGAAATTTTGGTTGCTGAAGCTTATGTAGATTAACTCAACTGTATTCTAAATACTCTCAAAATTTTACAAATCCATGTTATGTGAATTGATTTTTAATTCATTAGTAGAAATAAATCGTTTTAACTAAATGGTAAACAAAACAACTTAGTGCCTAATGGCCTCCCAAAAAAATGGAAAAGTTACAAAAGTATTAGATTTTAGACCCAATACTACAAAAGCCTCACAGCACAGCATAATCCAAAATCAATGTACCCCCCTCACATTTTCTAGCCGCATTTTGACTCGAAACTAATATTTCCAGCACCTACATCAATACCCACGTGGCAAATGAATTTTTTCATACAATGCTATGAAGTGTGCATAAAATTTCTGCTACAATATATGCATTACACAAAGACATAAGTAGAATGGCTGGGTCGATAGCACTTTTTGCCGATCCGATACAATACTGACGAGAAATATCTGCTGAATCCCAATCATCGTGACCACGCCCCGATTTTAAGATTGCTTTCAGTAAAAATAAAAAATAAACTTTTGCTTTCAGTTACTGGATTTTTGCTTAATATTAACAAATTTTGAACTTTAATTTTACCTGACATACGTACTTGTTTATGCATAAAACACAGTTTTTCGATTTATTACCAAATTAAACTTAACTGACCTTTTATTTTACTCTGAAATATAACTAGTTTTACTGTTTATTCGGTGTATCTTTGCTTAATTCAGTTTTGCGTATTTTAAGTATTTAATAACACATCAACATTTTTCAAAACACAACTAGCTTCAACCCCCCCCCCCAAAAAAAAAAAACTTTCCATACCCTAGTGATATTTGTTTTGCAGTATTAGTTTTCGATTAGTGTTGTCTAAAATCAGCAGAAATTTGACTACTGCTTTGAACCATTGGTTTGCATAGGTGCGCAGTCATAAATGCTACACAGAATTGTCTAACCTTGGACGAAAAGTTCAGTTAACAATTATCAGAGGTCTGACTGTATCTCCAACTGAATTGGCAATTGGCATATTTGGTTTAAAATAAAATGTTATTTACCAACTCTTTTCAATTTATTCAGTAGTCCTTCAGTAGCGTTTATTATTCATCCATTTATCATTGAAATTTTCTTTCATGATACCCTTGATGTCATGAAAGAGATAATCCGACGGATGTGCAATTGGTGCTTCCAAAAGCAAATACAATGACAACTATTGCAAGAGATGATGACATCATCGCATGCTAAGCTAATGAGGACCAGTCTTGCACCCAACCAACAGCACGCCGTCTTACGAAGGTAAGTTAGACACGCCTTGCTCTTGGCCAGCTAAGCTTAATCGCCAGTGCATGATCAACTTCGCATTACAATTTCTTGCGAGAAAAGGATTACAAAAGAAAACTTGCACACGGAAATAGTGGAAAGCAATAGTTGCAGTGATGGCCGTAGTTAATTATATGTGGTTAGAACTACTAGTTAACCCTTTAAGAACGGGTGCGCCTGTATGCGCCCGATATATAATCATTGTTTACAGCTCTTCTACAAGTCATACCGAAAACTTCCAGCTAATTACAGTAAAATTTAAACTGCGATATGAAAGCCAGATTATTAAGGATAAAAATGACGCAGGTTTTATTCCCTTACCTCAACTGGGTGAGAAGCTGCGATTTTTTTTCTACAAGTCAGTTATAAGTTCTTGGCGCGCACGCAGTCCTTAAAGGGTTAAACTACTTTCAAATTAGTTAAGTGGTAGTTAAAAATACTACCCAATTTAGAACAGCACTCGACCTGTCTTTGATACAGCTCTGTGCCCCACCTAGCACATTGTCAGAGGATAGCAGAGGTTAACCTTCGTGATTTGCACCACCTACAGTGTGGGTGAGTCTGGCGAGACTTCTGTGTATGACTATGCCTACTTCATTCAGCGGGATCATTAAGAAGGTGCATGTTGAACTAGATCTTTTTTGTTTGGGCCTCCATAGTAGTTACTGTTAGTGTTTTGGTTATTACCACTTGGTTTTTATCAGACTACTTTTTAATTACTTTATTTTTTACACCCATCTTATTACAAAAAAAAAAAAATAGTTACAAGTAAGTCTACAAAAAGAACTGTAACTGTAGTTGCAACTTTTTTAAAAGTAGTCTAATTACGTTTGTTAGTAGTTGTAGCCCATTACTGAATGGTTGGTGATAATCAAAACTGTTATGCAACCTATTTAATTTTTTTCCAAGGACAGATGATTTGGGGCCAGTAATAACTACAACGTACGTTACGGAATAGGCCTAATCGTTTACACTACGTTATGAGTGTGGCTATTCATTGAAGATCGGCCAGTTAGATCTTTTGGATATGTTTTTTTTATTTATATTTTTATTTTAGCAGTGAAAGAAAACCCTTAAAGTTACCCATTTAGAGAGCATAAAAACGAAACAATCACACTGGACCATGCCAACATGCCAATTGAAGAGGGAATATTGCAAGTGATCGAACAATTATGGAGTACCTAGGTAGCTACACTTATTCTGTTATTGTTTGAAAGTTGAGCATAAAATAAAAGACTTTAGCTAAAACTTAAAGGTATTATTTTTGAGGAAAGTAAAAATCGGGAAAAATTTGTTCTTGTACCGCGTCCAAATGATAATGCTGCTCAGCAGGTATCGGCCCAGCACTAAAAAAATAACCATTGTATTATTACTTACGAGTAGTGGGCCAAGCCGCTGCATGATGTGTGAAGCGATCAATAAGTAGATGCTACTTTGAGTACGTATAGGTGGTGATGGTAATGACGTAACACTAGCGCCAGACGGCTTCGTAACGGGAATTGGAGGACTCTGAAAGATTATGGACATACACGGGAATGAGAAATATGTTCAGCGCACAATTTGTACATTTTTGTGATCAGCATCATCAAAATAAGGTAGAACATAAAGATTCTATTTTCTGTGGCTGCATTTGGCATCAGAAGCACGACTTTGCATTTTAAAGGCTTAATTGTTTGCCAACATCTACCACTGTCAATAACTCAATCCTATTTCAAATGCAATTGTACAACTAGAACAAAGGTTTCAATCAGTGAAGGTCTGTGGGCTGCATGACTAAACTGATCATTATTAAGCCAAATACTTTTATGAATTAAAATATTATCTTCCAAATAAGTAACATTTCAGACAACCAAGTAACGGAATAGCCAATTAACTCATGGTGTGTATCTAAAAATCCTGTTTCTTTCAATGGTTACCACGTAAACATCATGCAGTACTTTTTCCCACACAAAACTTCTACTGATAGGTCTTTCACACGGTTATGTATGCACCTTTCCTTACTCAAACCAGGAGAAAGAACCGCATGGAAGCTTAATGCGTGACAATGATTCACTTAAATTTTAATTTTTAACATCAAGTACTTTACAAACTTGGCTTTTCTTAAGGATTGCAAGAGAAAATGGTTACCTGATCTTCTTTGAGCATGAGTGGGAGAAGGCGGCCCAACCATCCCACCAGTTTGCTCGCTTTCGCCAAATCATGGTGAGGAGGATCCTGAAGCGGACGAAACCCACGAATTGGGTACTTCAGTGGCGTGGCACCAAAGTTAGCCACCAGATTCTCGCTGAAAGCAAGGCTGATGGAAGGGAAGTAGGCAATACCGGGACCCAACTTCAAGTTGCTGAATGCAGGACCCAGATCACGACCGTTCCTATAAAGTTATTAAATTAACAAATGGGAGGGAAGTGGTCCAAAAATCTTTAAATTACTTTAAATCTGTGTTTAAAAGAAAACTGTACCTATAAAAATGGATTTCGCCAATGTCCAAGTCAATGGTGCATCCAATAATATCACCCGTCAGCCACGACTGCAACAACATAATCACAGGTTAAACAATGGATACATTATTAATACTTTTGTGTGCATGCAATGCATGTTTTCACCTTATTACATATTTTACAGTTTTGTCCTGCCAATGAATAGTTGTTTTGCCTTTACTGGTCGTAGTATCACTAGCAACAACCATTTTTATTAGAGCAAAAAATCTTAAGAAGTCAAATACCATCACTTACGGAGGAAAAATACGCAAGATTCCAGAAAGGCAAGAAGATTTACTATTCTTGAAGAATTTTCGATAGTCAGTTCTGCTGTGGATGGAAAAACCTAGTCGACTATCTCCCTCAGGCTCGCAATAAAAACTCCAAACACTAACACTTATTTACAGTCCATTCGATTCGAAATTGGTGCTAACTTGGCCTCTGATATTTACAAGGTGCGCATCATACCGGTGGTCGCGACGCTCGTGCACTGCCTCCGTTATTTTGAAGGCCGTTATTCCACTTTTTTCTTAGACGCTCTCTGTAATCAGCTCTCCACACCTCCTCTACATCGTTATGTTTGCGATTCCTTTCTGTCGTTATTACACGCAATAAATCAATTCATACAACAGCTCAGGACAGTATTTTATGCAGTGAAGCCAACATTTGCAGAAATGTGTGCTGGTCGTAGATTGCAATATTGTGGACCGCCGTTACATGCCGTTTTCTGCTTTCACCATGGTTTGCCTGCCCCCACTTTTCTCCAATCAGGATCATTTTTCTAATAGACCAGAAGTGGAAAATGTATTTAAGGAGGGCAGAGTGGGCAGCGGGGGCACCTCTGGATGATCTGAATGTATAGTCCCCTCGTCGTGATTAACGATCAATGGTCGTTTGGTATCTAAACCAACTTGTGCAATTACCAAATCCACTGGGTCGATACTTTTGACTCACCCTGTATAAAGAAACAGGAATGAGGTTGTGTAGGGCTACAAACTGTACGGACTTTTACAAGGCCGCTTTGAAGGAGCTGGCTAACATCTACCAAGGTGCCATAAAAAGAGCCGAATTCACACCACGCAGCCACAACCACCAGGCTTATCGCAATGGTGGTATGTTCACTCTGGTCTAAGCAATACTGATGAAACAGGTCAGTCTCTGGCGTTCTGGCCTTGCTTCTAGTAAGCAGTTGGTCAGAGCTTGCCAGGGAGGGCCCAAGGGCTGGAGCCATAGTGTGGGAAATGCAGTTGTACTGGGGCTGCTTCAGCTTAGTGGCTGGTGTGAAATCAGAAATGAGGAGGGTGCTCCCACAACTGTAGGCCTACCATTGGGGGGGGGGGGGGTTAGGGTTAACAAACCGGTTCAATGCTAAGGTATAAATGAAGGGATGAGTATTGTACCGCAGAGACGAAGATTTTCTATTTTTGGACAGATGTTTTTCTAAGTCTTGGTTACGAATAGCAATTGGAAGATCGGCAAACACCGTTTACAGTGGGTTGGGTTATACATCAGGAAGTCAAACATTTTTAAAATTTTTAACTCCGTAGGAATAGCAAAAATGCTCCCATCGAAAGCATCAACTACTAAATAACAAAAGGTTATCAACATCGTACTCACCTCTCCATACTTATAAGTGGCCATGTTCCACTTCCTGACACGATTACCGTCGTAAGCGTACGAGTTTGGGGTATCGCCAACCCCTTTTTCCTGAGAGAACTGGCAGTGAAGGGTGGCCCAACCGAGCTGCATCACTCCTTTGGAGCCCAACATCAGTTCAAACTGCCATTTTCCTGAAACAGAAAATGCGTGACTTTTTAAGACATACTAACGCATTTCTTTCGGAACTTGTCGTTAGGAATTGTATATCATACATTCTTTTCCAGCACTATTTTGTAAAATGTTTTCCAGTAATTACTGTACTACCGTTATTTATGAATAAAAAATTGTTATTCCATGAATGCATTTGTTTTTGTTTTTTAATCCTTTACTACCTCCTGAATGAAAGCAGTCTCGGGTCTACTTAAATATTTCTGGCGGAAAAAGCCTTCAGTCATGGTTCTCAAAATTGGTTATCTTCAAAACTATTTCGAGTAGCTTAAAGCACATACTTTTTATGCAGCTTTGAAATGCCTCTAATTTAACAAACTGAATGGTTAAGACTGTTTCAACCAGCCAACCAATACTCGATTTTCAACCGATAGCATGGCCGATTGTAGGCAGCTAGGGCCAAAGCAACAGCAGCTCCCGGCCGCATTATAGGCAAGAGGATCAAAGCAATTTTGATGTACCAAATGCAAAACTAGACTAGTGTTGCGGGAATTTGATGAAAGTGGTCAGGGAAAACATGGCAAAATAAGTTAACCTACTATGGTTTTTAGATTCCTATCAGTGTGTCACTGAAATGCTATTAATTTTATATTGTGTCGAAATAATTTCTTCCCTACTCACCTTTATATACACAAACATTGGCACGTATTGAACTGAAATTGCTTTGACTAGAAACCTGAAAGGAAAGAATGACAATGAAACGCCTAATAAAAAATGAAAATTGTAAATGCTCACTTGCAACACCTGGTGTAAACTACTTACCCCTAGCTTATCTCTATCAATGACGAAAGAACCAACGTTTGACGTTACATCAAAGATGACTTTTTTAGGCCCAATACGTCCCGTGTCATCTGTAATACAAATTACATTGAATGTAAAGTAAATACCGTAAATTGCCTATTAACAGCTCTGGCAAAGCTACGGCCAATCCCCCTAAAATGCTAAGGTCAACAATTGTAAAATCAGGGATGGACCCATATCTGCTGGTTTTCAGCGTCAGCCAATATGTTTCATCCTATAATCGGATCGGTTATTTTTCTGATCACAGCCAAATGTGGCTTAGACGCTTGACTATTTAGCTTAAATTGGTACCAACTCACCATTGGACTAGCTCAGCATAACAATTATCAATATCAGATCGGAAAAAACCTGTATCGGTCGAACCCTCCTAAATTATTAAGTTTAAATCATAGCGGACCCCTGTTAGATGGTTGCAGGGTTGGTCCCTCTAATTTTTTTAAACTTTTTATCTTGTTTGTGAACAAGACACCAAGACAATCGCGCTGAAAATTATAAAATTTGTGCATGCCGTTATGTGTTACGAGTTCTGCTCACTCAGAGGGCTCATTTTAAACTTCCTTGTCTTCACTGACAAAATTTACTTCTCCAAATTATTGGTACCACAGTAAATCATGAAAATAAGAGTAAACCTTCAACCAGAAGTGATAAGTCTATCAAAAAAATAAACAAACGTAAATCGTTGTAAACAACATATAAACAAAAATACCGGTAACCAGCGGTAATCACCAATCACCGAAAATTAAAAAAAAAACTGTTGCAATGGGTAGTACGTGTGTTGTAAAATATATAAAGCAAGGCCATACAACATTTAAAAAATGTGACATAATTTCCCGAAGAAGGCGAGATATGAGGATTTTATTTTTATTTATTGAAAATGGTGATGCAGGATTCATGTACTTTTTTTCTAGCACAAAAAGCCCAAAAGGTCGTTCTCTCGAGATATTTCCAGTTGTACGATTCATTGAGGCACGGTTTTTTTTAAACTGTTTTAAAAAAAAAGCACAGTTGTACAATTTTCAACATGATTAAAACAATTTTACAATATAGGCTGTGAATCCTACCATTCTACGATGGGAGCTCATGGGGCCAACTGTCCAAAATCATCATTCTAGAAGAGTCTTGACAATGACTGTGGCGAATGGGTTTTTTTTTTCTTTTTTGAAATTTGGAAAAAATAGCCAAAAGGTGGGACATTTTCTAGGATGCGGCAGTGCCTAAGAACCATTTATTTTAATTTCTGCGGCCAAAATTCTTGGAAATAAGCCATATCCAAAAATCTAACTCTAGAAATAACATAGAACAGTAAGCCACCTTTGTGCACTTATGCTTCATTCAAGTGATGTGATCTGGATTCGAACTGGAACTGGCAAACCAGCCCATCAACAGATCACTACCAGACCGTCTTTATCGATATGGTCATTGTCCACTGGCTACTTTTCTGCCATATCGGTGGACAAGTGGCCATATCAGTAAAGGCAGTATGGTAGTGATCTGGTGATGATCTGCTTCGCCATTTCAATTCCGGGTCATATCGCTTTAATGAAATGTAAGTGTATAGGCCTAAAGGTGTATAAAGGTAAGTGTACAGCAGTATTTCCAGCTTGTGATTTTTGCTTACGCTTATTTTCAATTTATGAATCTACTAAGGTAACACCTCTGCTTACCTGGATCATTTGGGACAGACCGTGCAATTTCGTCTAATTCCTTGTCTATGTAAAATTCAACATTGAAGAGGCCTAGAGGTTTTCTATAAATAAAAGGTAACCGAAAGATTAGAAGGAAATTACAATTGAAAAGATCACTCTTTTAAAATTAACTGTTCACAATGAATTTGATTGCTCCATCCACCATCCACCATACCTTGACGGCGACGCAATTGCTCCAACTGCATCTTGTATCATTTTATCACCAAATATTTGGCGTAGGGTTTCTTCAGCATTAAGACCTACCCGAAATAAAGAGAAAAAATTTGAAATGCACATTAAAACATGTGATTAAAAAAAAACTTAGCACAGGTAATTACAAGCCAAACAAAAAAGGTTTTTTTTCGTTAACTAGGAACCTCAAGTCACATATAGACACAAGCTAGTGTCGCGCCAAGTTAGGCAACAAACATCACATCAATTCACTTGTCGAGGTTGTAAACCATTGTAGCGCGACACCATAGCATCAGTGTATTAAATGATGAAGCATAGTTGGGTACTTTTCAGGTACTTGGGGAAAAATAATAATTGTGATTCGAATTGAGTGATGCTTAAATCCAACTCCTACAAAGAGGCACACCTCCGTGCCTTGGAGGCAATTGCTATCCAACACTGGCAAGACAAAACTGTGGCACTTATGAATGTCCAAGACCCTGCTTTTAAGCAGATTAATAAAATAGTGACTCCCGAACTGTGTGAAAAACTGGAGACGAGGTGGAAGAAGTTTCTCCCTCTTACAACAGCGACACAAGCGGAGCTTGACAGCAGCAACCTGGAAAGTTGATACATCGATGAAGGGGGGGGGGGGAAGAAAATTGGAATCATCGCGTTCGGTGTGGAAGTAGGACAGTTGGTGCGTGTGCGTCTCATTGCCCAAGCCTGAGGAAGAATGCCAGTATAAGCATTCGAAAATTTGCTAGTTTGGAGTAACTGGAACACTTTTGGTACTGCGTTAAAAAGAAGTAAGTGATAAAAATAATAATGCAGTACAAACAGCTTAAATTGTGTTGAAATCAAGAGCGATGACCCACCTGACAAAAATTAACTCGTGTAAGAATGCCAGCTAAGCTGTTTTCAATGCAAGATATGACCCTCAATAACGTTGAAAATGTGTTACTTCTTACTAGCTAGCTAGCAGGCTAGTCCGCTCATCCCCATGTAAAATCCTATAGGGTGACTATTCATCGATACCGAGATAACGGGAAGGCTTCCAGCTATGAAATTGGATGAATGGGTGCAGTACAATACGAACTGCGTACCTTTTTGATTTGAAGCCTGGGGGCGTAACGGGGATGGCGTGGGAGGGCGCGTAAGACCATTGTTAGTATTGTCGGCATCGTCTCCGATTGGACGGCCAAAGTTCGTACAATGACAACATGCATACCGTCGTGCGTGCCTAGACACACACTAGTGTATCACGATAAATTTAAACAGCGTTGCCAAAGAAATAGTATGCACGTCCAATTCACGAAAAATAAACCAACTGTAAAAACAAAGCAAAATAAACAAAGCAAAAAACTGGTAAAGACGCCACCAAGCTGAGAGGGGTTTGGCCCTTCAATGGAGTGATATCAACACGCCAAAACTAAATAAATAAAACAAATTACAACAAAAATAAAACCAAACCAAAAAATTATAAACAGGTGACTAAGTTGAGAATGGTTCGGCCTATAGGCAAAAGGTAGTAGCAAAGTGTTGAAAACCAATTTCTTGTTGACGTGGCACTTTATTACAAATCTGCACGGTAGTGGAGTTGAGTAAATACACAACTTTAAAAAAGGGAGTGCTATCATATCAAAAACCACAACTGGTAAAAGGGGCCGCCAAGTTCTGAATGGTTCGGCCCTTCAAAGGAGTGATATCAACACACCAAAACATTCCCCAACTTAATCGCACCGAATAATACTTTGGACATTAAATGAAAACATGAACAATTGCTACCGAAAGTAGCAATGTTCTAGTTTTCGTTTAACCTTCGAACTATTAAGCGGTGCGATTAACTTGGCGAATGTTGTGGTGTGTTGATATCACTCCTTTGAAGGGCCGAACCACTCGGAACTTGGCGGCCCCTTTTACCAGTTTTGGTTTTTGATATGAAAAAGAAACTAGAGCTCGTATAGAAGAACAGACTTTATTTGTTTAACCTACTCTACATTTTCAAACTACGAAGGTGCCTAGCATCGAATAGGGGACGAGCTATTGTCCAGAATAGATCCCGTAGCTGCTGATAGAGCCCGTTTAGTCTCTCCTATTACTCTGGCCAGCAATTTCTGGCAAGGACTTAGCAGAGAACTTGCCTTCTCAAGTCACCAACAATCTCAGCTTCTTCTGGCAGCTAAGCAGAGCACTGCAACTGCTTGGGCACCATGACCAAATGAATAGCTTTGTTGGCCCTACTATGTTTGATCAGCTTTATATCAGAAAGCAAAGCCACCAAATAACCAACAAAAATGTGCAGGCTAGGTCTTGCATATTGTTAGGATAATGCTGCAATTAAACTATGGGCGGCTCATAATTATGTCTAATAACTAAAGGTAAATTGTTAACTGCTCCTACGAACTGCTACTAAACTAAACCTACTGAAAACACGTCTAGGCTAAAACTACAGTAGGCCTACTTGAAACAGTAAAGTAGCTAACCAGACACAAATTACAAATGTTGTCCGACGCACTAATGAAACAAATGCATACAGATAGATGTAAAAGCCAAAAGGATTTTCATTTTGACAACTACTACAGCTCTAGGATATACAAAAAAGATCCCCTAGCAGTTTTTCGTTGTCTTCCCCGCAAGACTTTATTACTGAAACAGGGCAATGGTTGAGAAATTTTTTAGCCACAGATTATTTGCAGGAAAAAAAAACATTCAACCAACCTAAACACAAAACAAAGGGTAAGTTTACAAGTTACAAATCAAGACAAGACTTTTGGAGAATTTAATGCCCCAAGTTCCTCACCAACTCTCCACTAAAGATGCGTTTTGACTGCAACTGATGGTGAGTATGCATACTGCACAGACCAGCCAGTAGGGATCGACCGATACAGAAAAATACCGATCCGATCCGATACCGATTTTCCCCTCACACGCCGATCCGATACACCGATACAGATATACCGATACCGATTTTTTTAAAAAAAGTGAATGGGTCAGAAAGTCAAACGTATACTTCATCATTATGAAACTGGTGTGCAAGAAAATTAAATTTCTAATTTTTTTTTCTCAGTGGTGGCAGATCCGCAAGTGTACCTTAGACTGTAAAAAAAAAACCCATAGTACACTGCAGATAGGCCTAATCCCAAGAAGCCCTGCCCTGATTCTGGTAATGCACACATGTTGAATTCACTAAGCTGCTGTGCAGATGACGTCATGGGATACAAGCGATGCTATGCAGGAAAGGTTTCTCACAAGCTAGGTGGAGTAGCCAGCGTGCACGGAAGTTGGTCGTATCGGCTAAAATATTGGTAAATAAACACCGATACACAAAAAATACCGATAATATCTGTAAATACCGATATTAATATCGGTCTATCCCTACCAGCCAGCCCGGGAAAAGGCATTTTGTTCCGAGCCCCGGTACTTTTAGCCCAAAAGTGAGGGCCTTGCACCGTCCCCGGTAAGGGAAATAAAAGAGGTTGGAGGGGGAAGTCCAGGCCGACAATTTTGTCTAGGGCTCCACCATTTCCCTCTACGGCCTTGGTACAGCGGTACAATTTCTTATTACAATGACAGTTAGCGTATATGGGATAATGCAGGTGTATTATACAGGTTAAGATGTAGCCTAACCGAGCGGCCTCTTTTGTTGAATGCAATTTTTATATTGAGATAAACCTACATAAATATTGGAAATGTTACTTTTCCTGTGGGATACGGCACAATAGGGCAAAAGCAGGTCTTTTTTTATCACATTTATTTAGGCAGGTGCAGCAACAGTATTCACATTCAGTGCATTACCGAAATAAAATATTTCAGCAACCAGTAGTTTGAAAGATTAGGAAACAATAACAACCATAAATTTATAAGCTTCCTCTATGGGGCAGCAAAACAGGGTGGTTTCCAATTTTCTGCCATCTCATCTCATCGTATCTTATCACAGTATTTCATTAAAAACGAAATTGAAACTCGACATTCAAGTTTACATTGGCAGTTTCGTTTTGGCAGAGTCGGGATTGTTGGTTTGTTTTTTCAGGGCAAACAAGGTAATGGAGCTATGTAAATAACCCCTTTGCTTGCACGTTGTTACAAAATCTAGGTTAAACTATGTAAACTGTTACATTTACGCAAGCATAAAAACTCCACGCATGAGACTCGAGAAGATGAACGACGACACCCAGATTCAAACATTTAGAATCTCAACATTAGATTCACAGAAAACGACAAAACGCAATACGCACAAAAAAAAAGAAATAAAATCTTCATAAAGATCACTGTTATGTAAACGAAAAATTTTGCAACATTTATTGGACTCGAGGAGCAGCACAAAAACCTGTCACCGTTTTGCAGTTCATCACTCCTCCATCCAGTTTGAATTGAACGTCTCGGAATGAAATAACCCCATCACCCGTTATTCCGAGGGGCTATTTTCCCACCGATCGAGCATTAACGCATTAATGAAGGCATTACCCTGACAGGTCCGAGAGTCCTGTTGCCTACAATGCAGATCGTCCACTTCCATGGGTCCTAGATCGTCTTGTTTCTTCACTTTTCTACTCCTACCAGGCGACTTCTCCGACAAACTGTGCGTAGCCATGTTTACTTCCCTGTAGCGCCATCTACCTGCTCTCGTTAGAACCTCCCTCTACCTCTTTCCCCTGTTTCCGCGACAAAAATCTCTAAATCACAATTTAATGTGAATATTAATTAGTTAATTCGCGCATTTTTAAGCATAACGTTCGCCATAAGTTGCAAATCTCGGCGTTTCTTCCTCAAAAATCAATTACGTTTTGTTGTGGGGGGGACTGTGATTGTACCGTTCACAAATTTCGTTTTCCCCCAAATTAACGTTGCTCATTTGTCTTTTTATTTACAATAATTTTAAAGGTTAAGGCCCTGTTTTCGTAATTTAAGGCTGGACTATGGCTCATGTGTTGATATTTTTTTTTAACCATTAATTTGCTAATTTACAGTAATGCGAGTTACTGGCCCACAAGTGTAATTTATTGTGTAATTAATACTGTTATGACAGATTCGAGTACACACAGTTTTAACCATAAAACAATGTACTTCTGCAGCAGAAAGATATTGAAAAATGAAAATAAGTTTGAATTGACAAAAACCATGGGATCGGTTAAGTGATTTTAGTACTACTCAATTTTAAATAAATTATTATAATTTTTTTACCCAGTGCGTGACGTCATTTGCGATTACTTTCTAGTTCCCCTCTTCCCCGCCCAATGAATGGTGGCGTCTGCTGCGGATGACTACAACGCGGTTGTCTCAGTAAGAAATGACATCATCCCTGAAATGAGAAACAAATTACGAAAATTAAATTCTACAAGCCAAAACAAACAATTTCAAATAAGAAAATTAAGACATTGCCGGCGTAAAGCCGCCGCAATAAATTAACAATATATTTTTGAAGCAAGACTTATTTGATTGGCGCAGTGAGTGGGGTGTTTTACGGCGCCGCCACATTGACGTAGGAAAAGAGCCACCTCTCAGCTGAAAACTGTAAGGTTAAAGGCTTTTAGAATTGCTATTTAAAAAACCTAATCCCTGCACTAATCGACCATGGATGAAGAATACGACGCCATCGTCCTTGGGACTGGCTTGAAGGTAAATATGATCACCGTTCAAAGTCAATGCAATGCGATCACGTCAATTGAAAATGGGATTTGTTGCCGGCAACGCTGCAGTCGGCCATATTGAATGAACTCGTGAGGCTTATTTTGCAAACCTTATCAGTTTTGTGCTTGGTACACGACAAGAACACTTTAGCTGCTCATTAAACATTTTTTCCCCCAGATATAAGCTCCATGTCGATAATTTAACCCGTTCAAGGCGTAAATTCAACGTTTGTAGGGTTCGTTTTATTGCATTGTAACAACCACTGCAGTCTTTGATGAATATTGACAGCGAAACTGCAGGTCATTGAGTCAAAATCCAATGGATTTTTTTTTGTACTTTACTGTTCGCTACCTGCCGTACGGTTGGATTGATGGATATTTCATTCAAGAATAGGTTATTTTTGCTTTTAAGTTTTTGCATGGTCCGCTCAGGTTTGCGTGAACAAATTACTATATACCTTTTACGCACTAATAATCATGACAAGCTAGCTAGCTCTAAAAAAGAAGATAGTAAATCCGTGACACAAGGAACGAATAATATGTATTTCCTTTATCGTAAATGTTTCCTTCCGGACTGAAGTA
Organism: Lithobius niger; assembly: GCA_023313725.1. Lineage (NCBI taxonomy): Eukaryota > Metazoa > Arthropoda > Chilopoda > Lithobiomorpha > Lithobiidae > Lithobius > Lithobius niger. The sequence goes on from JAHWFP010071573.1 coordinate 62,186, forward strand.
GATTCGATGTTGCACACACACAAGACAAATTGTAGATCGATAAAAACTATAACTTGAGCAAGAAAAAAAAAGTGGCTGAAGTGCCGATTCTGGTGATTGGTAATGGATGCGGACGAGATGTATCCGCCCCCTTATAGCAGTCTCGTGTTGATCGCGTCATTTTTAAAATGTTTTTTTTTCCCGTACTGTATTGGTTTCCCATAGTCAGTATGGTGTACGGCGTGCCGTTTGGTTAGGTTTCAAAGATTGATAATTCTTCTTAAACTCAACTTCATGTTGCGCTAGAATTACGTAAAATGATCAGTTGAACAACGTTTTCCCATGCCATTTTTGGGGCAAAGGCTTAGTTTGGCCCTCAGAAATTAATCAAAACCGGACTCTGCGCCGCCTCACCGCATTTTTAAAAATGGCCTAACTCTCGAAGCAGCTTATATATCTTTTTTTTCGTAAACAGTTGATATAGGCGGGTTGTTATTGTCAGTTGTGTGTGGTTTTGTTGTATTGTCGGTTAGGTTAGGTACCGGCTTTGGCATTTCACACTCACTGTGAAACTGCACTTTGGTTGGGGTTTGGCATTTCATATGGGGCAGTTAATTCATGCTTCCCTGCTTGGCATCGCCAAGCCTGTTGCCAGCATGCCGGCAACACTGATGACGTCACGGCCAAACACGCGAAGTACTAACTTTGACCCTTCACCATGCCCAAGCGGTGCTTTTGCCCTAAAAATGGAAGAGGGAAACGTTATTCAGCACGGCAGGTAATTCTTGGTTCATTAAAAAAAATAAAAATTAAAATCGGACGAGAGTCACTGTCTTGTTCTTCCCAAGTTCCGACTAAACTTAGTTTTACTCTTGAGCAGCTCTTAAACTAATTAATTACCGCCTTTCAGTGGTGTCTA
>JAHWFP010071573.1:67965-101547 GCA_023313725.1 Lithobius niger
AGGAGCCACCGTCGCCACAACAAACAACAGGACAGCAGCAGCGCAAGGTTCAAATTTCACGCCACCAACAACAACATGTCTGCATAAGTTTGGAAAAGTTTGTAAACAAATCGTCCTGACGAAGACAGGAGATTTTGGAAAACCAAAATACAAACTGTCGAAAATTCGCCCTAAACCACACATGGTTTGAAGGACTGTTTGGTAAAGGGTAACAGTGTTTCTTTATAGCCTAAATTGAATTGTACCAAGCAAAATGAGCCTATCGGCCTTTAAAACTAGTTTAGATTAGTTAGGGAATTTCCTTTATGCTTCTAAGCACTGACTGTAAGAAATACTGATCGGCCAGTACATTAGCCCAGAAGCAGAATTTTCTGCCACTGTCTGCGACACCAATTGTACAGAAAAAAATTACCTGCAGCTAATCTGTTTTTTTTTTTCGTATGGTTGCCACATATTTATTGGTTTTTACTGAATAACTTATCACTGCTTTATCCTATTGACCCGGCTCTTCCACCAATGGAAAGGTCTCGTCGAGACGATTAAAATGCTGTATTGGAATGTCCAAATCGGACAAAAATTGACGAAACGGTAGAAATTTGGTCAAAGCGGCGACTTTTGTCTGCGACTTTGCCAGGTTATCTGCGACATAGTCGCACTCCTTTCTGCCTCCGGGTACATTAGTTGGTTCAGTTCAATGCTGCCTTGCAAGACATGTAACTAACTACTGCATGCTAATCTTTAGTGGCTACAAGTGTAACTTTTAATTACAGTGCTACGATTCTCTACATTTTTTTAAACTAACAAAACATGGCAGGGATGCTGCCGGTGTGAAAAAATGTGAAAATTTGCTAGTGGCAAAATAATATGTGAAAAATACGAGTGTTGGTGCGAAAAAAATGCAAAACGCACAAACGAATTAAAAACAATCAAATTATCCGCCCTAATTCTGGGCCTAGAATTGCGTAGGCATGCCTGTGGTTAGAACACACAAACGAAAATTGGTTGGTTTACGGGCGGAGTCGCTTTAAATTTGCTTTCGCTCACTTGAGCGAAATTACAGTGGAATTACAATAGTTACTGGAAAAGAAAAATTTTTATTAAAGAAATGTGAGACTGGTGATATATGAAAAGGAAGAAATAGTGATACGAAAATGAAAGTAGGTACGTGAAAATACGAAAAAAATAAAAAAAAAAAAAAAGGTGTAAGAAAAATGTGAAAAAATGAAAAACGGGTATATGAAAAATGTGAAAAAAAGCTGATACTACCGGCAGGATCCCTGACATGGGGTTTTAGTGTAATCAGTCTAATTAGATGTTTTTGAAGAGATGACAGTTTTTATGGCCCGATTTAAAGTCTGGCCATAAAAACAAGACTCGTGTTTAAGCAGTGATCGCACAATTGCTATTGATATATGAAAATTAACTGAGGGACCACTGGAGCAGACAAAAGCTGGTGAATAGCCTAATCGCAACTGTACAAATGACTGTGCATGAGCAAGCCAATTTTAGGCCGATGAAGGCAGTTGGCGACCGTAGCCTTCATGCAACGTTTTTTTTTTAACATCGCAACTAACTGGGCCTGGCGACTGCAGGAAATCAACTGTCTTTCTTGAAGGCATAATAGTTAGTTCTGGGTAAACAGGCAGGTCTTAACTGACGGACGCAAAAATGAAATTTGCTTTGCGGAAGCCGACCGATCCTAACTTTTCCTTTCCTACCATATTTTTCGCTAAAAACGGACGCAATCGCGACGTGCAGCACAATCTCGTGACGTAAAATGCCCACGAAATGTTGTCGTCATCCAGGTTTCACTGACGCATAACTAATCTAACCCTGAAACAATGTGCATTTTGCATGCAGAAAATGCTTCTCCAAAAAATGTTTAACCCTTTAAGGACTGCGTTTGCGCTGAGGTCTCGTAACGAACTTGTAGAAAAAAATGCATAGCGTCTCACCCACTTGAAGTAAGGGAATGAAACCTGTGTCATTCTTTTCCTTAATGATCTGGCCTTCATATCACATTTTTAGTTTCACTGTAATTGGCTGGAAGTTTTCAATCTAACCTGTAGAAGAGCTGTAAACAATGATTAGGCCTATATAGCGGGTGCATTTGGGCGCACCCGTCCTTAAAGGGTTAAAAAGCTTTTGTCGTACCTACCGACCCTATTTCTTTCAGCAGTGTTCCGCGAAGCACACCATTTTTTCCCCTCGGGCCTTATACAACAGGTTAAATGTAAAAAAAAAAAATAAAAATTTGCCTACAAAATTTGTCGTATAGTGACGAAAAAAATGACATCTTTTAATTCCCAAGACACCAAAGAAAATAGCAGAATTTTGCTCGAGAATTTCTTTAGCCTAGCCTAAGTGGTGATAGGACGGTGGGATTTGATACGACCCAATGCCACACTACACAACGTGCCTCGCTTCAGATAAAAAAGCTGTAAGTAGGCTAGTGATTGGTAAAGGACAGTAGCAGTGTGTAACCTTGAGTTTACATTACATTTACATGTTTTTTCCTAACTTTTCAATGGAAAATGTCAGGGACTCGCTGCAGGGGCTGCATCCGCTCCTGTGGTGGGCGCAAACCTCTGCCACCTTGTGCTGCCTCGGGCATGCTAAACACTCACAAATATGTTTATTAAGTCAACACCATTCCTAATACTTTTAGCCTAGGAATCAGGGTTTTTTCAAAAAAAAAAAAAACTGGTTTTTTTTTCAAAAAAAAACCCTGCCAGCTGGGGCTTTTTCGGGTTTTATCTAGTTTCATCATTACTGACCCCATACACAAAGGGAAAAATGGCTGAGGGAGAATAGCTGAGAGTCGAGATTTAGGCTATTTCTCTTAGATCTATGGAATTTCTACTGTCACTCATGACCCATGCCTGTGGGAAAACGCAAGTTCCATTCCTGAAGTTAGAAGTCATACGAAATGTTTCATAAATATGTTAACGATGACAACCAAGAGGGACAATTTTTAATGGACGAGATACAGGTCAAGTGTTTCGTATTATATTACCCTTTTAAACAGCAGAATAATAAAAATATATACAGACGATCAATATTTTCTTCTACATATCATTTACTTCATTTACGTAAGTACATCTCGCTGTGATTCCAAGGTTTGTAAAGATCCATGTACTTCGAATGTTTTTAGCATACGCCTGTGTTCAACCCTGGTGTTCACCCATAAATCAAGCGCAACTTAGATCTGAAAAACCCCGTGGAGTATGATACTAGTTGTCCTGGGAACGAACCATGCTCTGCCAGGTTACCTATGTCAGGAAAGCCTCTAGACTGTATTGCCGACGCAAACCGTCATAGACTTTGTCTTTAAAGTAACTTCAGGGTAGTCCACAGTTGGACGCGTAGGCTACAAACCCTGCGTTCAGGCAGGTGCCGCGATCGCAGTTTTTTGGTAACCGCCTTGGTACTACACCTGACAAAAAAACAGGCTACTGGTTTCATTTTCTGTGTTGGAATTTCAAAATCGGTTTGGCAAAATGGTGAAAATTTGGCATTGTTCCTGATCAGTACTTGCAGCTGTTGAAAAAAAAAATTGACCTGTGCAACGATAAAAAAAAAATCTAAACTAAACTTTTTTAATTAAACTCCGAATGCTGTAGACGAAGGTAATTATGTTTCAAAATTGATTGGTCAGGTGGTTCTAGTCATTGCTGGCTTTTTATTATTCTTTCTATGCTGGTAGACTTGCCAGTATTTCTTTTCTAATTTTTTCCACTGTAGGTAAGCCTGGGAAGCAGATTGTATCAGCTTCTTAATTTGTTGCATAGGCTATACTTCCGTGCAAGAGCGACTTCTGATTAGCAGTTTATTAACATAATGTCTGCTGAGTCACTAGGAAGCTTGGGCATGTGATTGACAGTTGGTTTGTTTGTAATAGGCCTACTGCTCATACCTTCTAAATGAGTAACACAGAATATTGTCGGCCATGTTTTCAGTGGTTTACTTTAACATTGTGATGCAAGCGAACAAATGAAAGAATAGTTGCTCCTCCCAACCCCCTCAAAAAAAAAAACAATTAAGTTGACTAGGGGAAACTTGATAGATTTTAAATTTACAGTCCAGTGTAAAATCAAAATTTGGTTGGATGTTTGTAGAAAGTTATGATCCCGTCCCATTTGGTAACGGAAATCAAGACAGTTGGGGGGGGGGGGCTAAGCCAAAAAAAAAATTAACCAATGCTTCTGCCATTTGAATGTGCATCTCTAGTTGAAGGTGATTTACTCTTGGAGGCGTGTTTCTCTTGCTTGCAGCTCTTTAACACTACTACGCGAAAAAGAACCAGTCGAGTTTTAAGATCTAGGCTACAGGGTATCCATATATTACTGTCCTGTTTACAAACTTCTGTTAAAAATTAACAATGAGAGTAATAGTAATGCAGTTTCGCCCATCAGAAAGAACAACTCAAGAATTTTTATTACAAAAAATTTTTTAACATCTAATACTCTACCATACACGCTCCAGTAAGTTTTAAGAAAAAAATTGGGTTCTTCTCACAAAACACTGGGCGGTCCACAAAAAACTGACGACCCAACATTTTCTAAGTCAAAACTTTTCTAGTTAGCACCTCTCCGAACCAGGAGAGGACAGAAATCTTCCCGTTTCATTAGCTTTGATTTCTGTCCCATCCTGGTTTTGAGGGGTGCTAATTAGAAAATGTTGGGTCCAGGGTGCTGGACCAACCTGTATAGCTTAATGTGATTCCTTCACGCAGTTCTTTTATATCAGTTACCCCAATATTTTTTTTGAGTTTACAACATCAGGTGATTGACAGAAAGTAGAGCCAGCGTGTAGAAATTATGGAAACTTAAATCAACTTCCATAACTTGTAGTCCTAAATGTTAAACAACACTTAGCGCGAAATTGAAAAACGGCTAGATAATCTGGGTGCAACAACTGCAGCACTCGCGGTAGAGTATTAGCGCTAATTTTTATTTTAGTAAAACTTTATTATTAGAGTATTTTTTGCGATAGACAAATTGAACAAAGATAGTTGTTGATACGGACTATAGAACATTTTGCAGAAGAGTGCAGATTCTGGATATTATGATACTGAGCGTATTGAACGTTGGTAAAAATTTTGGCTAGTGATAATGAGCTCTCATAGTGGAAGTTCCGTTCGTTTATTTGATGGACGAAGCTGCTTTATGACACTTTCCTTGTTAATTTTTTAGACATTTGTAAATAGGACAGTGTTTTGTAGACCATGTATCTTTCAAACCGTGTCTGCTAAAACCAGCTGCTTCAAGGAAAAACAAATGGGAAGAGGAATTCTTGAAACGTGTGGCAGTCCCTCTCAAATTGGCTTTGGCCCTGCCGTCCCGTTTGCTGAATGTTCTGTGTGTGAAAAATGTTACCATAGCATCGTAGTAACCAGCGAAAAGCATACCGGTAACCAGGTTATGGAATATTTCGAGATAACCCTACGCGTTTTCCCATATGGCTGGTTACTGTGAATCATGAGTATAGCTGGGATCATTTTTCTAAGGGGCTCCTGTGACATCATAGTTATGGGATTACATGAAAAAAAAACACTTTTAACAATTTGCGTAAAAAAGTCTTAAGCCTAAAAAGTTACAATTTTTAATATTTAAGTATCTTGAGCCTATTTATTGGCTGCGGCAAGGTACTCATTCCACTGCAACCAGTATCAAGACCAAAAATTGACTATTATTCTGTATGCGTAAACTGCCTTTGCATGCTTGATAGCTCGTGGTATCTAAATCGCTCCTGTAGTGATGTCTGGTGCAAAACTATAATTTTGTCTGCAACATGAAGTCTATCTGAGTTCACAGTGCTACAGTGTAAGCAAAAGATGATCTTTCGAAGAAAAAAGGAAAAATTGTTTGGACAATTGTTTTTTATGCTTTTAACTTCATATGGTGCATTGTTGTGCAAGTTTTATAAAAATATTTAAAAAATGCGAACGTATACAGGGAGTGAAATTAGCACCGGCCCACTGGACAATGCAGGGGGGGGGGGGGCTTAAGCCTTGTAAAGCACCAGAATTGAATGCCGGAAAAGCTCCAAGAAGACCTTTTTTTCCCGAAAGGGCCCTTTTAGGTCAAAGGCCACAGTCGCTGCCTACTTCTCGTGACGCAGATTCTTTAAGTGAAAGGGGAAAAAATATTTTTACGCCGTTGCACTACTGAATCCTTACAAATTCAATTTTTGTTTGGTCCGGTAAATTTTCTGGAGGTACGGCATTTTTAAACCAGTGTCTGGTAATGAAATTTTCTTAAATTCGTGCATTGATACATAAAATAAATAAATGTTGATGTTGCCGTTCAACACTTTTTCATAAATAACTGCCATTTGATTTCCACAGGTGTTGGGAATTGACTCTTTCCTGTCGCCCAAGTTCTGCTGATACTTCTTTTTTGTCAGGGAAATTTGACTTAAGTTTTTCCAGTATGGTATGGAACGGCTAGAAAATAGATTGATGTGAACTCCTGTATTGGTGCCAAAGGTCAGCCTATTGCTTCGTTTTCCGTACCTAGCTTGTCTCTTATCGGAGGGTGAAGTTCTTGGCTAAGGCGGTGGAGCTGTTTTCTACAGTGCCGCGCATAGTGGAATCAATGTTTTTATTTGGTGAAAACATTCAATGTATGGAATGAATGCCTCATGTGATTACGCACAGCATTCAAGGCCATGTAAAGAAGAATATGAACGCATTTTCATGTAAGATTCTAGCCTGAAAGGAATATGTTTAAAAAGCTACATAATGACTGAAGAACAGTGGGCATCATTTCATTGCATGCGATCACGAACCCACCCAGAAGCAGAAATTCTACAACTGTCTGCGACACCAAATTGTCTGTAGCTTAATCTGTTTTTATCATGTGGTTACCGACATGTTTATTGGTTTTAATTGAATAACTTTTCAGTGCTTTATCCTATTGATCCAGCTACTCCACTAATGAGAAGGTCTCGTCGAGACGATGAAAACAGTGTATTGGAATGTCAAAATCGGTCAAAAATTGACAAAAGAACAGAAATTTGGCCAAGAGGAGTCCCTGGGGGATATCCGGAGGGGGCTCTGTAGCTATTTCGATATGTATTACTAAGAACTACTTGTATGTCAAATTTCAAGCTTTTTGCTCGATCTGCATGATTAGCCCAAATTATGGCCCTAATAGCTTTACTATATAAGCACACGTTGGCTGCTTATACATGGCGGATATCTGCAAGGTAAACGACGCAGCCGGCATGCACAATGCATACCCCTGTTTTGAAATGCTTTGGACTGCTTTCGTGGCGGACACTATAGTGGGCTATCTTTAATGTGGAAGTGAGAGGAAATGGTGGTGTTTGACTCGTTGGAACATGGGAAGAATAAGTGTCTCTCGTCCGATTTTAATTTTTTTTTTTTTTTTTTAATGAACTAAGAATTACATGCTGAATAACGTTTTCCTCTTCCATTTTTGGGGCAAAGGCACCGTTTGGGCACGTGAAGGGTCAAAGTTAGCACTTCGGGAGTTTGGCGTGACATCATCCATGCTGCCGGCACGCTAGCCGACGCCACGCAGGGAAGCATGAATTAACTGCCCCACTATGAATCAACAAACCCCTACCACTACCTTACAAGTGAAACGCCAAACAAAAGCCGGTACCTATAACCTAACCTACCCGACAATAACAACAAAACCACACGCAACTGACAACAACCCGCCTATCTAAACTGTTTACGAAAAAATAATATATAAGCTTTTCGAGACACAAACGAACGCGATGAGGCTAGAACGCAAAGAGTCCGGTTTTGATTAATTTCTGTAGGCCAAACGAAGCCTTTGCTCCGAAAATGGTATGGGAAAATGTTCAGCTGATCATTATACGTAATTCTAGCGCAACATGAAATTGATCGGTGAGGAGACACCTATTCTTCCCCTAAGCCGACTCGTTTCTAGGTAATTTTGGTTTTCTTAATCTTAACTTTATTTATGTCCTACTTGTGTTGCAGTCATGTGTAGGTTACGCACTATCAAAATCTATAGATTTTTTTTGTTTGTTTGCAAAGTGCTCTCTACAAATAAATCCAAAACCACAGCTTTTTCTTCTGGCACTGGTCACGGGTTACCACGGCAATAGCTCATTTCATGTTCCCTTGACAAAGTTGAAAATTAACAGCAGCCAGACCCATGTAGCCTGAAATGCGTAGAAACTTTGATCCCATTCTGTTTGAAATAAATGGCTTGGAAAGATTGGAGAGTTTCAAGGTATTATTAAAGGGCAATTACATCCATTTTGACATGCATGTTTGACTTTTGGATCACTTATACAATAAGTTAACACAAGAATTGCAGTAAGAATACGTTACTTATGTCCGATATAACAATTCAATTACTGCCTCACCAAAACACGACACGGAGATCGCCATTGTTTTGCTGGAACGCTCAGAAATTAATACCGAAAGATGTCACTTTTCGATTTCGACTCGCAGCCGATTGAGATAGCTGTATCGACTGTGAGGAGCTCAAGCGTCTGACGGCCTTAGCTGGCCGGCAGTGTAGTGGCCAGCTAAGGCCGTCGGACACTTGAGCTCTTCACAGTCAATACAGCTATCTCAATCGGCTCCGAGTCGAAATCGAAGAGATCCGTCTGTCGGCATTAATTTCTGCGCGTTCCAGCAAAACAATGGCGACCTCCGTGTCGGGTTTTGGTGATGCAGTAATTAAATTGTTATATTGGATGTACGTAACGTATTCTTACCGCGATTCTTGTGTTTAGTTATTATGTAAGTGATCCAAAAGTCAAACATGCATGTCAAAGTGGATGTAATTGCCCTTTAATGATCCTCCGGATGCCCTTTGGTAAAGGTAGGCTAATGGTAGTAGTTCCTTGAACGCTATATAACCTACGCACTATTATGATATAAAGAATGCTAAAGGAGGTATAATGCTGTGTTTTGCTGTTATGGTTTAGTAATAAATTTTCCTTTTTTTTTAATTCTAGGAATGTATCCTCAGTGGTATGTTGTCTGTTAGTGGGAAAAAAGTGTTGCATATGGACCGGAACAAGTATTATGGCGGAGAAAGTGCATCAATAACCCCGTTAGAAGAGGTACAGTAGGCCAACTCTTGCGTTGGGTTAGTTTTTGAGAATCTTGTAGTTGAGGTTGTGGTTAGGGGCAAGTGCCAAACTCTTTGATTGCATGATTTGCTGTAGTCTGGATGTGCGCTAGCACTTTGGCCATCAAGTTAACTGTTAGCTTTCCATGGAGTCTGATTGTTGTTTTCAAATCCAGCCATTAACAGTGTTTGGGACAAGGTTAGCTACTGCTTCTCTTACCCGAGACATTTATCCGGAGTTTTCTGGTTCACGTTTGACTCCAATAGGTGCCTATGGTTTGATATTTGGGGGAGGTTTTAACTCAAAAGGTTGTAGTCATTTGTAAGGCTATTTCCGTGAACGTTGGAAACACGCCATCTATTAAATAATTATCCTCCATGCCCGAGTAACAATGCAGCCTCGGTTAACTTATTGTTTCCGTTTCACAATTAAGTTGAGTTGTTATATTGTAATTGTAACGTATCTAAAATAAACTATCTCCTCAACTACTAAACTGTGTACGGAAAAAAAATATGAAGGATAACCGCTCTTTTTTAATAAAAAAAAATATATATATATATACAGAATGCTACACTGTTTAATGTGAGAGGATTTGTCTTGCATTAATTTCATTGGATCCCTAACTAATGTTTTTTCAGCTTTTCACCAAATTTACCACGCCAGCTCCTGGTGAAGAGTATGGAAGAGGCCGAGACTGGAATGTGGATCTCATTCCAAAATTCCTTATGGCAAATGGTAAGCAGAAATTGTGTGCAGCAAAAGTAATGCGTACGACACACCAACCTATTCTCAAATTTGGATATACCCTATTACCCTAAGGCGTAAATTGTCTTGTTAATACCTCTCGGCTCTTAATTTGATGAGCGATTGGCATTACCAGAGTTTTCACAGTGGACGTTACGGTTAACGATATTAAACACTGACTAAAGAGAGTAGTGAAATGAATAGCTTACTGTGGATTCTCGGCTTGCATCTGTTGCGGTGGACATCTATTATGGTCTTCTTGGAAGGACCAGCACTATACCATGCAGATACAGCATACAAGAATTACAGGTGACAAGATTTTTCACAACTTATAGTAAAAGTCGTCTCAGGAACGATGCATGCGTCGGACATCATCCATTGTTTGCTAAACGGAGAAAAGGCAGACTTGGCAACAAGTGCACGCACATCTCGTGTGGAGTACCGTACTGTGCAAGTCCTAGCAGGGTTGTTTGATTTATATCAACCCAATTTAAATCACTTGAATTTTTTAAAAAAATCATTGATTTAAATCATTTTGCCCGTTTTAGACATTTATTCAATTTTTTGTATTGAAAACTACACTGTATTGCAAAATGACTGCAATGTTGCTGGAGTGCACAACAGCAAAATCCGTCATGGGTTCATTTTCTATGTTGGGGTATTAGCCTAAGCCTAACCATTTAGCAAGCATTAAGAGATTATAAGAACATTTTGTTTTTTTATTTAGTCTCTTAACCTGTGCACAGGATTTCCCAATCCAGGAACTAAAGTGAAACTGCAAGTCATTGTGGGCCTGGTTGACAAAAGAAAGAGTGGGTTAAGCCTGCAGCAAGCCGCAAAGAAAGACCCCCCCCCCAGTTATTTTTAAATATAGTAACCGAGCCAGAAGATAATGAAAACATAACTGTCACCCAACTTTGGTTAACCAATAACCAAGGTTTTGAAATAAAGATTGTTTTTAATGATTTGTACCCCTCCAATTCAGTGTTCAAATGTTGTATACAAAATAACTTTTTTTTGAAAAATCCAATTTAAATAAAAAATATCAATTTTAAATAAAAAAAAATCTGATTTAAATCAAATCCGATTTTTTTGATTTGTTTAAAAAAAAATTATGATTTTTCTAACCCTGAGTCCTCGTTCTTCCTGATGCTTATACGCAACACCATGTGCCGTGTTGTGCCGTGTTTTTGTAACTTTCCAACACAATCTTTTTTACCATTTGTTTTTTTTAGCGTAGCTAATTCATATTGGTAGCTTGGATGGTTCTCATCAAAGACTAAATTACTCTCAAAAAAGATAAGTTACAGCAGCAAGCCTGGTCAAAAAGTAAAATAACAGAACATTGGAAAATATGGCGCAACATTCAAATGGTCAGTTGCATGAAACAATGAGGTGATTTTAAAAGACCTAAGAAAGTGATAGCTAATAAAATAAATCACTGGCTGGTACCATTTTTTTTTAGGGAAAATGCTCTAGAAGCAGAGTCATTAAGTTGGCTTCTGGCAAGACATACTTCAAACTGCATAATGTGCAAGTCTTGTGCAGTTCAAAAAATTATGGATAACTAACTAAAAGGAAGCATGCAATTTTGCACCAGGAGCTGAGTTTGGTGTGCAGTTGGCAACTTTGTGCCGTCAATTGCTAATTTGATCTTGTGTTTGTTTGCAGGCCAGTTAGTCAAGTTGCTCATCCACACTGGTGTTACTCGTTACCTGGAGTTCAAATCGGTCGAAGGTAGCTACGTATACAAAGGTGGAAAAATTGCTAAGGTTCCTGTCGATGAAAAGGAAGCTCTTGCCTCAAGTAAGTCCTATTTTGCCCATTTTCCAATTACCCTTACCTTTGATTTTTGCAGCTCTAGTTTCCAGTTCACTAGTAACTTGTTTTACCACTCCGTTTCATCTGCAGGCCAAATACTTATCTTCCTATGAATGTATAGTGCGTGCAGAAGGGATTATTTATAATGACACCTGATATAACATTCTTCCAAGTGACATTGGACATTGTTTACAAAGAGGTTTCACTGTATCTGATTTAAAAAAAAATAGCGCAACTTCAAAGAACTAAAGGTTTATATCTGCCTATTCCACGGATTATAACTGATATGTGTGATGTGTTGTGCTAGCATTCCTTCTTGGTGGCTGTGTTATCCAGATCTCTGACGAAGAAAGAGATCTTGGTGTCATTGTGGAAAAGGAGTTCGACTGGTAAAGACAGTGTGCAGCCATGGACAATGGAAACCAAAGGCTAAGACTATTACACAGTACATTTTAATGCAGAAGATGCATTCAGTGCTGTCTACAAAACTTATGTTTTGCCGCCATCAAATATGACAATATTCTGTAGTCCCCGTACCTGATGAGGGATATTACCATTCTTGAAGGAATACAAAAAGACGAGCTGCCGGTGCCAACTCGTAGTAAACTGTCAAACCCAGAATGACTAAATCAATTTCGCCTGCCTTCATTGGAAAAGAGAAAGAAAGGGGATGACCTCATCGAAGTTTGCACATTCTTCACAACTTGTATGACATACACAAAGATCAATTTTTGACTCTGCTTGGAAAGGCCTCAATCTTAGCATGTACAAGCCATATTCTCGAGTAGAACTTGCAAGTACCTACATTAAGTGATCATAAAGCTGTACCGAACACGAAATTTTTGCACCGAATCGAACAAACCTTAAATGAGCCGAATGCCCATCACTTCCGAACCAAATAAAAATGTACTCTACCAATCAACCTGTAAAATACTGGAAACACTTTTATCACCTTCAAGAACAACTTGATTCACAAAGATTCATATGTAAGTGAACAGATACGGAAACTATGTTTGAGCTTCAAAAAATCTCCTGTGTCTTTCGCTCATAACTTCTGAATCGTTAGTTAGAAACTTGTGGTTTCGACCATCAGAACGTTGTCGAGAAATCCTTTAAAATGGTGCATTCAAACCTCAGAATCTGTCACCTAGAAGTGGAAATATGTTCGGTATTTTTCTTTTAAAGCACTGAACCGACACCCAATGTTCGGTTTGTTACGGCCTTAGTTATCAGTGACTGGAACAGGTTGCCGAAGAGTCGTCAATATGATCAGTCTGAACTCCTTTAAAATTCTACTTGATAGATTGGACTGGTAACTTGTTTGTGTACATAGAGGTGAGACTTCATTGTTTACACTAGTCACGCAGAATTTCAAAGGAAAAAGATATTCGTCGGCACAATGTCTTCACTAATTTTCGACAGTCCGGATTTAGGCTACTAGGGTGTGGATGGGGCTCAATTCGACTGTGTTCATCAGGCTATTACACTAAGCACAATCTTGGTTTCTACCATTCGTCTGCTATTCGAGTTTGAAGTTGGTAGTTGCCTCCACTGTTTGTTAACTCGCCTCTCAGCAGGTGTTGAATGCGAGGGTTGGAAGACCCCTGAATGAGTATCCATCAGCACAGCCTTCAACACCACATATGTGAGAAGGCTGTGCTGATGAATATCCAGGGGCCTTCCAATCCTGGCATTCAGTACCTGCTGAGAGGCGAGTTCAACAAGCTGCTGTGGGAGAAATGGAGTGCCGGCCCTGCAAAGTAGTGGAGGCTACTACCAACTTCAAAATCGAATAGCAGATGAACGGTTGAGACAAAGAAAGAGTTTGGTATAGTAGCATGATGATAAGTCGACCTGAGCCCTTCCAACCCCAGTAAATCATGACTGTCAAAAAATGAGCGAAGATGTGCCGACGAATATCTTTTTCCTTTGAAATTGTGTGCGACTAGTGTAAACAAAGAACTGGAATTTTTAAAGTGAGCGATGTTACGTTTTTAAAAGAGGTGGACTTTGTTACAAAGCTCCACTGTCTACTAGTTCTTTATAATCTTTATAACCTTAGTTGGCAGTAGTTGCAATTAATGTTGAATATTATTTCAGACTTGATGGGCATGTTTGAAAAGCGACGCTTCAAAAATTTCCTCGTCTATGTGCAAGACTTCAAAGAAGACGACCCGAAAACATGGAAAGACATGGATCCATCGACCAGTACGATGCAGGACGTATATGATAAATATGGCCTCGACAAGGATACAGCCGATTTCACTGGTCACGCTTTGGCGCTGTACCGGAATGATGAGTAAGTTAAAATACATGGCCCGTACTGATTAAAAAAGAAATCCTAAGTAGAATCCCTGTTGTTCCTAGGAGTAGTTGGTGAAATGGGAAGTCACCGTAGCATGTTTGTATATGAGGTGAACTAAGTAATTTGTAGAATAGATGTTGCTTAGATTGTGTGCCTTAGCTTTCTACAGAAAATAATACTTCTGCCTTTGCCAACCAATCATGCCCTATGCCATCCGAGAAGGAAGCAGGTGACATACTAAGTAATTTTATAAATACTGCTGAATTAATGTACGGCCTAGTTATTTATAAAAAAAAATTTCTATTTAGAATTCATTCGTTTGATTTCATTGTTTGGTTCTTTACCAGTAGCACATTTGTTACATGTTTACTGTTTTACTCTTTTTTTTTTTTATCCTTAGTTATTTGAGTCGGTCATCCTTGGACACGATCAGGCGAATCAAACTGTACAGCGACTCATTGGCGAGATACGGGAAGAGTCCCTACCTTTACCCTCTGTATGGTTTAGGAGAGCTGCCTCAAGGCTTTGCGAGGTAAGTAACTTCAGAATGTGCTCCCATTATCTACATTATTAATACCTTAAAGAGGTAGAATGTCATAGGACTGCGAAAATCGAAACTTTCCATTTCGATTTTATTACGGTGTCGAAATCGAAACAAATCCGTCCAAGTGAAAATCGAAAAAATCTATTAACGAGATTCCCATTGTGTAAATAAAGTTGAATATAAAAATAA
Organism: Lithobius niger; assembly: GCA_023313725.1. NCBI lineage: Eukaryota > Metazoa > Arthropoda > Chilopoda > Lithobiomorpha > Lithobiidae > Lithobius > Lithobius niger. Next base: position 82,659 of record JAHWFP010071573.1, read on the forward strand.
GAATAGAGTAAAACATTAACTTTAGTCAAAATTAGTAACGACTTCATTTTATGTGGCAACTCATGTACGGTCCCATGTTAAGCTGGGCCAAGAAAAACATGGTTTAATCATTGCTAAAATAGTGTAGCCATTGCCCTAAAATTACAATAGTAAGATTTCGTTTTAGACTCCAGTGTAAGTTTGACAATCAACCAAGGGGCCATAATGGGCCAAATTTGCACAATATTATGAGGTTAATTTGAATAAATAAAATCTAAGGATGGTGCTATTCAAAAGCGGGGTGGGGGAAGGTGGAAGCTTGCTTTCGAGGGATGGGTCTGTTTCATTTTTTCGACTTCGGTTCCGGTTTCGGTTTTTTCGCTCACAAAACGGCGGTTTCGGTATCGGTTTTTGCCACCATCCACCCCAACCAGCTATTTCTAGTTATTTTTCTTATATCAGTACTATTACCAGCTTCTAACTTCTGCTTTCACTTTCAGCAGCGTCATAGACCAAGGGTATATCTGTGGCATCATTTTCCTCTACTATTTTCTTTTTAATGATTAGGAGCTTTGCTGTCATTTATACGTAGAAAATGATAATTATTAAAAAAAAATTTAGAAAATCAAATCAATTTTTGATTTTTTCGAACACCGTACGAAAAACCGACACAAAATCCAAATCGGTTTCGGTTTTCAGTAAAAACCGAAAATTTGGTTTCGGTGTCGGTTACCGACCCATCCCTATTGCTTTCTAACTTTGTGTTAATACCAAAGTGTAGTTTTGCGCAATAAATGAACACACAATTCAAAGTTTAGTTTGTCAAGTATTGGAGTAACATTAGTTTAGTAATATAATTACTGAAACTTGATAATTTTTTTCAAAGGCTAGCCCTTATTGATACAAATTTCAAAAACAAAATAGTTTAAAATTGAGAAAAAAAAAATTGGAATTTCGAAATTGAATAATAATCGAAATCGAGGTGTTCTTCACCAAAATCGATCGAAATCGAATCAAACTCAAAATATTAAAACCGCACACCCCTTGAATATCACCATCATCTTGGAAAATGGTTAATTAAATAAGTAGCTTAGCCATCCGTGTTCCATGATACAGTAGTAAAGACATATTTTCCAATAATGTAAGAAGATTATTTATAGGGGGTTTTGCACCTAACTGTTCCAATTTTTTTTTTTTTTTCAATTTAAAAAAGTCGCAGACATCATTTTCAATCATCTCTGGCCATACATTTTCTCTAAAGAATTTCTGATAGTTACAGGCCAAGGAAAATCTTCAGGTTAGGATGCTCTCTTTTTCTCTGTCACCCTAGTCCTATGTATCTAATCCTGTTGATACGTTTAATGCATTAATCCATTTGAAAGTTCATATTTTTTGTGTGATGACGTTGATGGAAACTTGATCTATTGTAAATAAACTTGAGCCAAGTGCGTGAAAAAATCTCTTCTGCTCTCTTTTCCACGTCCTCATTCAATGGTGCCTTGCCGAAATCGAGTAACAGGTCTTCAATACTAGATTTTGCCGTTTTCAAAGCTACCACCTTCTTAACTACTTTGCTAGTGGTATCTTATCCTGTTACAGAATGAATTTCTGGTAAAGTTGTCCAACAGTGTGTGGTACTTTGTTTTCAGTTGAAAGGAAGTGAAGTGGAATACACCGGGAAATTTTCCCTCTCCAAAGTTCTGTAAGGTCGTTATTTTTCCACCTATCGTGGTAATGATATAGTGCATTACCAATATAGACGCACCGATGTTGGCATTGGACATCGGAACTCGGCCTTTTTTGGCTACATCGGTCATCGGTTTAGGCAGCAGATGTTAAAAGATCGGATATCCACAATTTTTTTAATCATTTTGTGACAGATGCGCCTATTAATTAATAACTTCTGGGTGCTAATTTTTAGGTCGACAGAAATTTAAAATTTTATTTGCGAAATCCTCTTAATTGAAGACTTGTCGGAGTGGCCTTGAAAGCTGGGGCTTTGGCTTGGGAGGCACTGTTGCAAAAGGACTACTGTCACTTGGTGGCTGGTGCGAAGTTCGAACACCAAGGGACCTAGCAATTTTGCGGCAACGTGCTCACGACCATGTTCAGGGCATGACAGTCCTGCAAGATGCTGGGGATAGTCTGTTGTCCTAATTATCTGTCCCCGAGCTGTAGTTGCCCTCAATGTATTTTATCAACTTTCGGGGTTTTTTTTATATCCTTTATATTGTACCTTGTGTACGGAACATACAGAAATAAATAAATAAATGTACGTTTTTCATGTAGTACGAAGATAATTGAAAAACGTAAGCAGTTTCACTTTACTTTCTTGAACATCGGACCAAGATATATCGGAAGCAGATATCGGCCGATGTTTTTTTCACCATCAGAATCGGCATTTTAGCGCATCGGGTCAACCCTAATTACCAAAGGCGTAATGTCAGTAGAACAAATCACAACTTCACTCACTTTTGAAGTAATTGGTGTAACAGAAATATGGGCTGGCATCCTGTCATCTGCTTCAAGATTAGATGTTAAACTCAGCTCTTCCTCAGTGATCCCATTCTTAATACTCAAGCATATTGGGTGGTCTCTTTTCAGCACTCCACCCAGAAAAATGGGAACGGAGTTCTTTCTGAAATAACCAGGCAATAAAGTAAGATTACAACATTTAGACAAGGCCCAATAAGCGTATCTACAGGATGCAGCGTGCTATTATTTTGTGGTCTGCATTCTGCAGATAAGCTTTAATAATAATCAATTGTTTACCACATCCGTGGAAGGGTGACAGATGGGGGGGGGGGACCCACTAACACTGTTCCTGCAGATCGTATAAAACATTTTCACTGGAGTGACAAAACCGGACGTTTCAAAAATCTGTCTAGGAGCTCATTGTGGAGGAGTCTTTGAAACCCAGATAGGGTCGTAGCAGTAAAGTCTCTGCTAAGGCTGTCCATATTGGCTCCACCCGTACTGAATAAAGTTTTGACGAAAGTCCGAATGTGAAATTGGGAAAGCCAGTTTCCAGTCATGTCATCTGGTCCACATTGAGCCAGGTGCAGGATAAAAAAAGGAAGGCCTCTAAGGCCTCTAAGGATCTTGTATGTCAATATGTCGTCAAAAGTCAACATACGGAGTTCCAGCAGCTTAAGGCCGGACTTTTTCGAACGCTCGCCAGTCCTAGGTCCCTCAATCCTGGTAGGCCTTTCATAAACCTACGCTGAATTTTCTCAATGAGATCAATGTCTCCAATCAAGACGGGGCCAAACCGGGGTGACGGATTCAAGGAATCAAGGGTAGGGCGCACGAAAACCTTGAATGCCCAAACCTTCGTTGGGACACCGCCAAAAATAAAACAGCAATGCACAATGGCTGATCTAGAATATAGGCAGAAGCACAGATTTTCGTACAATGGAGTGATGATTTAAGAATGATAAAAAAACAAACACCAAGATCACGCACTTAAGAAGATGAGGGGAGTGGTCAAGAAAATACTGATTGATGACTAACATGGAAAGTACTGCACATCTGAGCTGAAAGTGGGAGTTGCCATGTCTGGCACCATTCGACAACATGGAGGATCAGCGATTCCAGGACGGGTGAGCAATTCAGACCCAATCTTCAAATCATCAGCAATTTTAAACCCAAAACAATTGTTAAATGGAAATTGCAATCGTTGATGTAAATTAAGAAAAGGGGTCCCAAAACAGAACCCTCGGGAACACCGCAGGGTACCAGTACCCACGAAGAAGCTTGAGTTTTCAACAATTACTGTCCGAGTGCGGTTAGCCGGAAGCCAAGACTTACAGTCCCCAGTAATGTCACAGCCATTCATCTTGAGCAACTTAAGATTTACAACCGATTCAAAGGCTTTTTTTAAAATCGAAATAAGTGGTTTTAGATGGAGCTCTTTCATCGAGGGCACTGCTCCATCTGTCGAGTACAGAAAGCAATTGATGGCTAGACGATCTGAATGGGAGGAAACAAAACTGGTCCTGGGTGATGACTGGTTCCTTTTGAAGAATGTCTCCAACATGGATTCCATGATCTTGCAGGCAACACAGGTAATAACCATCAACGTATAGTTAAAGAGGGTCAGAGGAGGAGCCCTTCTTAAAAACTGAATGACGTTTGCAGAGTACCAAGCTTCTGGCAGTCTTATCTCAGTGTAGGAACAGAAAAAAAGCGTGGTGATGAGGGGAACGCTAATTTCCCGCCAATTCTGAAACAGGAAGGCAGAAAAACCTTCAGGATAGCAAGATTTACTTGGTTTTAGTTTTTTTTTAAACCCGAAAGTGTAGATCCGCGGTCCAAGAGGCCTGAGGACGTGAAATTGAACAATCCAAAAGCTGGCGACATGGATTAAGAGGATTTCCGTCGTCGAGTATAATGTTAGAGGCAAAGGTATCGCGCAGAAGCTGTGCCATTCTTTGAATACATGGACGTTTTTTAAAATAAGGCTCTTATTTTTAAAATAATGTCTATGCTTGACAGCTACTTTTCGAAGTAAAAGGTGGTCAGCATACTCTCCAGTCTTCATTCAGTAGTTACTTCCTTGCAAATGGCACGTAGTCTACAACAGTTGCTTTACCAAGGTATTGGGGAACTAGCTGAGATTTACCAGGTGTTTTTAAAAATCCCTTTCTGATTAAAAACAAGGAGGGTCCTACATATGGAAAAAGTGCTAAAAACATATTGCTGTTATTTCTGGAATTGTTTGAAAATCGCAGAAAAATAAGCTTCGGTTTTTTTCATAAGTCGCTCCGTTTTATTTTTTTTTTTGTACCAGAACAGAAGAAATCTATCTTTCTCGTTGCTTTAAAATCACACAAAAAAAAACCTAACGCAACATTAAAAGAAAATGTGTTTTTCAGGTTAAGTGCTATTTATGGTGGCACATATATGTTGGACAAGCCCATTGATGAGCTCGTCCTGGAGAAAGGACGTATTATCGGCGTACGGTCTGGTGAAGAAACTGCGAAGTGTAAGCAGGTGTACTGTGACCCTTCCTACGTTCCTGATAGAGTAAAGAAGGTTGGCCAGGTAAGAATTTAAGCAAGTATGGTAACTTCTCTGTAGTGTGTTTCCGAGAGTGTACAAACATTGCCGATTATGCTGCTGTTCAGGCTGGAGCAAAGTTTGCTCCTTTATATACCATAGACAATAGGCTGGCGTAGCGCGTAGTTAGCTTCGGTAAGGATATTTCTAGTTAGTGTTTAATCCAGTGGAGCCAAATATGGTTTACCTTTGTAGTGGGGAACCCAGTTGTTGGTAGGTCGCAGCATTCCAAATGACTGCTGCTGATATGGGTTCTTTGTTAATTCGTACAAATTAGACTTGGGGGGGGGGGGGGGGGCCAGCAGGGTGTGTAACGAGTACAGTTCAGTGAACCTAGCGGCAACCACGTCAACAAGGTAACCATCCATTATATTTTGCTGAAATACGAAGAACTTGGATAATGAAACAGAAATTTATTACTCTGAATTGGTATAAGCCTGTATCGAGCGTGATTTTTCTGGGAGCTAATGCAGAGGCTCTTATTTTTAAAATAATGGCGAGCCGAGCTAAGTATTATTGTTTGGTTACATCTATCGCAACTTTCAAGGAACCCCAAATGATGAAATTGTTTTCAATTGTTGGCTCACCCAACAATGATTTCGTGCACCGCCATTGATGAATAGTTTACTGCATGCACACGGTTGAATGAAGGGGGAAAAGGGGAGCTACATATCCACGTGTCAGACTAGCAATACATTCCAGGCTCTAGTACTCTGAAAACTTAAAAATTCATTATAATTATTTTTGCCGTTTGGAGTGGAAATAATGTTTCATTTAAGTTAATAGTACAATGAAAATGTCACAATGAGAAAAAAAATATAAAATGGTGAATTCACACAATCTTCTAAAGAAATTGTGATACCGTGAACACGTCTGCAATGGCAGAACCACTGTGCTGCAGTGGAAAGTACTTAATGACTCCACATCTTGTGGAGTTTGCATACCACGACCCTGAACGGAGTCAAGGGCTTTGTTGTTTTCTAAAATTCCAAGTGTGTGAACTGTTTATACAGTAGTCTGTATTTACTACGAACAACCTAGTGCCCCCAAAAATTGTTCTTTATACATATCTTTCCTAATAGAAGATTACTTTTACAGTGAATTGTAAGTGAAGTGATTAAGTTTCTTATACAGAATGTAAAACCCTGACAAATATACTCTTAACTATATTTGCATTCTTTTTGTACTGGATAACTGTGTGCATAAACTAGTTTTTCAGTGTTAGGTTGTGGTTCATGTTTCTTTTTTTGTCGTCTCGTAAATTTATTGATTTCTTGGTCGACACAATATTCAGCAAATTGTTCCTTATAAGAATGTTTTTTTTTTAGTATGTGTAAAGACCTTTATTACAGCACTATAAAAAAAAAACCTTCTTTAGGCCACGAAAAAAAAATTATCGGTTCTCAGGCCCTGCCGGGTGACGTTTTTTTTTGGCTAAATAAAAATAGTAACCCGCAAAAGTTTTTGAGAGAAATGAGCTTTCTTGCACATACTTTATCCAGCACGTATTAGGTTTAGTTGTAGTTTGAAATAGTTTAGAAATTTACTATCACAAACTAAACAAAAAGAACCAATTTGAGATGCTAGGTTACTTTGTTTCAAACCGAAATAAAAATAAAAGCCTGGTCACCGGGTGACTTTTTGGGCTAGTAAAAAATGCCCGAGAACCAAAACATTTTCTTTCCATGGCCTTATATGGAGCTGTTAGTTATACATCAGTTCTTTGTATAAAGGTGTTTTCCCACGTGAACAGAAGGTGGCCAAACAAATTGTTAAAAAGTGTTCTGTGTAGGGAAAAGTTCTTTATTTGGAGGTTGGTTTTATCAAGAGAACTGTAGCACCATAATTTTTCTAGCATTCATTGTGCTGCAGTTAAACTTGCTTTTTACATGTTAGGTAATTCGCTGCATTTGCCTGATGGACCATCCCATTCCCAACACCAAAGACGCCCTTTCCTGTCAAATCATCATTCCTCAGAAGCAAGTAGGACGTAAATATGGTAGGATCCTTAAACTGCTTAAGGCTTTTTTTGCGTGTTTATTGAAACAGGGCGTCATTGTCTTGTAAACGATCAGTTTTCTCGCTTTTCTAAGACTTCCTCAGTAATAAAACTGACCCATTTTAAAAATTGTATGGCAGCTTTGCATAAGTTTTATTCAAGATTCCTTTTGCCATCGTTAATTTTTCCCTGAATGGTTAGTTATTGCATTTGACAGATACAACACCTGCTTTTAGTAATTGTAGGGTTGGGACGGTTAAACGTTTAAACGGTTAACCGGAATTTGAACGTTTAAACGTTTAGCATTTTTCGTTTATTTATAACCTAAAAAATGGGAAGAGGGTACCAAATTTGTAAACATTTGGTTGGGAGGTGTCAGTCTTATGTTTTGTCTTGCATCATACTTAGCTTTTTTTTTTTTTTATTAATTATTTTAATTATTAATTATTCTGATTGGATATCCATAAATTTTGTTTATATAAATTAATGTATAGTAAAACCTGAGTTATCCGAACTGATGTTTTACTGTATCCGATTATCTAAACTGCTCTTGGCCAAAAATACCGAAAAACTTCGGCCAAAGAAATTGCTACACTTTCTGAACTGGGCGATCTTGGAGTGCTGACAGCCACTGGTTATGCTTCTGCAGTATTTTTTTACCACTCTGCCATTTTTTTAAATGTTTTTATTACCTTAAAGTTGTTTAAAGTCCTCAAATATTAACGAGCGTCGACAGCGCTCACGCAATCCATTGCGGGTCGCCATCTTTGACTCCTAGCCGGCTGTACACAAAGGACGCGTGCACACTTGCTCCAATGGAAACGGCCGTTACTCGCTTTGCGTGACGTCATTTCATGACTGGCCCCGACGAGTTCAACAGGCACCTAGCATGATTCAACCAATCGGAGCTCACGATACTAAAGGAGGCACCAGCTGCCGTTGAAACGGAGCAGTTTATTCGTTGAAATTAATGTCAACATCGATGGCAGACACGCGACAAGACGGCGGCTGCATGTTGTTCCGTGATTAATGTGTCACGATCGCTTAAACCACGTGCTATTTTCATCACACGAAAGTAATTTAAAGCCAGTTTTGACGACTCCTACAACAAAAATAATAATCAAGGTAAATAAAAAATGTTATGATTAGGCCTACTGCAAGATTTACTTTCCGCATCGACCGATCAAATAGACAGAAAAAACTGCTACCCGGTGTTTACTACTAGTCTGTTATGATTCGATGAACTTAGAGGTGAAGTTTGAAAGGTGTTAGCATATTTTTTTCCCCTGATAATGTTTTCGGACTTTACCGAATATCAACAACGATCGTTCATAATGCTTTAATTTTTTTTTTTAAATAATTTGCGGTACAATTTAAGTTTATTTTTGGAAATGTAACTGTTGGTTATTTAGTTTTAATTTTAGTTAAACAATGCAGGTTTCAAAGCTTTTTTTTTTAATATTTTGTTGGGGGGGGGGGAGAACCGTTTAAACGGTAAACTGTAAATTAGGTTAGTTTAGTAAACGTTTAGGCAGATAACCGGTTTTTCCCAACCCTAAGTAATTGTAACGGACATTGACTCACCCTCACACTTCTTGAAACAGTAGTTGACTCTAGTTGGCGCCAAAACCATTGTTTAACAGCAAGGACATTTAGGTTTTGCGCCAAAACCATGAGCGGACGTGCAGGAAGCTTTGTAACCAAGAACTGGATTGGTTGTGAACTCATGTGCAGATTGGTTGTCCGGTGGAGCTCTGAATCCGACCGGAGCATATAAAAGTAAAGGGCTTCAGAGTCCGGTGTTCAATTCTCGTTGATTCTTGTGTTGAGAATGTACGTTATAATGTAACCCAAATCTTGGCTTGATTATTCTGTATTAAACAAGGTTTAACTACTTCAAGTTTGGCTTCTGCATTGAACACACGTTGCATAATGATATTGTAAGAACTCCAGGAGGTGAGGGACTCGAGAAACTGCGAACATCCTGGTCATGACTTTTCACAAAGACGGACAATGAAAAGCATTGAACGATGGTGCGCACAGAGCACTTCATGCTCTTAGAATGCAGAAACAAAACTTTCTCACAACAATATGGCTGCATCAAAGAGAGGGAGACTGTACATACCTTTCCGCTCTTACAATCAAAGAGCTGTTGTTAGTCCCTATCAAGGAGACCGCTTGGGGAATGCAGTATTAAAACAAATTTAACTTTTGCTTCCTAGCGGGTAAGATTTCCAGTCCCAGATAGGCAGGTATTCATGTACTGGGTGTAAAGCAAGATCCCAACCACATGAGTGAATCTCGCTTGCGCAGACGCTACCACCTTAACATCCTTCACTAAATACTGTGACCAAACTTGGTTACAGTATTCATACAGTGGTATTACTATAGCTTTGTAAGCTGGCACCACAACGGTGGGTACCCTCGTATTGTGTGTCGTCAACAACTACAGCCAAGTCTTTTCAGTGTTGTATGCCATTAATTTCTCCCTACCAATTTCATAAGGAAAGGCAAACTTCGGAGGATGCAACCCGATTAGCATAATTTGGCTTTTCACATTGAGTTGCTTTGGCTTCCGTAATCAGTCTCCGATTCGTATGATTAAGATTTAAGTAGCCTTGTACATTGCTCCCTTCAAGTGACCTTAGCCCTCTTTAACATCACCGAAGAAATTAGATTCCCAGTTGAGCCAAAATCTGCCACAAACATCCGCATATTGTCAAAGTTTCTGCAGCAATCAAACTTGGGTAAGCTACTAGTACCAGTAAAGTTGTCGCTCTCAAGGAACTTTCCCTTGATTACGGTCACTCTTACCATACTTTAAAGTATTTTATATTGTAATTTCGCTCCTAGAAATGGACTAAAAGCTTCATATATTCAAGGGAATCAATGTTTTATCCTTTTAAATCGTGGTTTCTGGTTGCCGTTCTGAAAATATAGATTACCTGAAAATTGTTTTATTCCTTCCCTGAATGCTTTCTATCCCTGGAGATTTCAAAGTGGTGTAGAGCTGTCCAGCTGCGTAACCCCCACTGCGCATGTGCGGGCGCTGGTCCCCCTATAAAAGCATCCAGGCGAAGTGACCTGCAGTCTTTTCTCTCCAGCGTAGCCAGTACGGCATGGCTTTCATTTTCTATCCCGCCTTCATCTTAAGCCTTCAGCATTAAATCCTTCGTGCAAGTTTCAAGTCCTCAGCGATTTCTAGATCAAAGAAAACTCCAAAGGAATGATCATCCAAGATGACCTCCCCTTCACCTAGAAGCTCTTCACCTGTCGACCCTGAAATTGTTGTCAGCCCGTAACCTTCGTTCCAGCTAACCCCTTCGGCATCACCTCTTCCATGTGGACAGCTTTCAACACATTCTGCCATTCAGAAATGCAAGAAAGCCAAGCGCAAGAATAAGCCTTCGACTTCGCGGAAGTTGCATCGTTCGTCTCCTGACGCACATCTCCATCTTTTGGCTCATTCGCCTCACCGCTCCTGGAGTCATTCACCATCACTCTGGCTCGAACACTGAAAGCTCCAAAGCCAGCCCAGTTTTCCGTTGGCCTGCCACTTAGCCTATTCCACGCCTCTGCTGTAAGGAGGACCCCTTCGATTCTGACAGCAAACTTGACCTCTTCAGTCCCCGACGACTTTGCTTGGGCAGTGGATGCACTGACATTCCCATGGAAGAATCTCCACGCTTACCTCTTCCTGCCATTCAAGATTCTAACAGCCTTTCCCAAAAAATACGGAAAACTTGTGGACTCTTCCCCCTAATTGCACCAAACTGTCCAGCTGCCCCCTTGTTCCCTCAACTGCTAAATCTTCTCGTAGACTTTCCAAAAGAAAGGGAACCGATTCCACCCAAACAACAGTGATCTATAATTACACGAGTGGCTACTATCATCCAACTCCTCAAAGAGGCAGGAATTTTGTAGACTAGGCCCCCAGAATGGCAAATAAAGCTATCAGGGACTTAACCAACAAAATCTGCGACAGACACTGAAAAAGATGGTTTTGTTGGTGTAACGGAAGGAAAATCAATCCAGTCGATCCCCCTACCAGATTTCTTCAATGTCCTGTTCAAAGAATGCCTTAAAGGCTCCATCATTCTCATCTATAGATCAGCTCTTAACTCGGTCTTCAAAGCCGCAAACAACACTTACCTCCTAGATGACTTTCTGATTTCACACCTCATCAAATCATTCAAAGTCGAACGCCCGTCAGTCCATCCGATATTTTATGACTGGCACCTTTCCATTGTCCTGAACTTACTAATGAAGCACCCCTATGAGCCCCTTCAGAACTTTTCCATCAACCTGCTCACTCCTGACAACTCTGGAAGCAATTCTCCACTTCAGCAAAATACAAGCGCTCGCCATCGACCCCACATTCTGCTGCTTCTACAAAAATTACACTGCCATCCCCCTAAGTCCAAAAGCTACCTTACGTGCTAGATACCTGCGGACCATCACAACCAATAGTCATTCCAGCGCTGACAAACATAATCGGTGATGAACCCAAACAATTTCTTTGTTTCGTACGCGCATTACGCTTTTATATTAAAAGGACAGAGAACAATGAATTTCGCAAAGGTCTGAACCAATTGTTCCTCCCCTTCAGAGCAGACTTCAGTGAGACATCAAGAATAATCGCATCCTGGATTAGAACCATCATCATCAACACCTACATCTATCTCGACATCTACTGCGCTAACAACATCATCAGGGTGAGAGCTCACAAACTAAGGGCGATTTCAGCATCTTGGGCATTCCACGGCAACATCTGTCGCAGAAATCCTACAAGCTGCCTCCTGGAGAAGTCTAACAGTCTTCACAAGTCACTACTTCAGGAAGATGTCCATGCGAGCTCAAGTGCTACATTGTCTGGGACCCATCGTCACTGCTACCAAGACCCAAGCACTGACAAGTCGTCCAAGGCCTACGTCTAAAATCAGATGTCCTTGAAGCAGATGCAAGATTCTCCTTTAAACAAATGGCCCTTTTCAAGGCCACCTCATCCTACGAAAGAGATCCAAATCCTGTTTTAAGCTGTTTTCAATAAGTACCCAGTTTTTTAACGTTTTGGGGGGGGGGGGGGGGTGCCAGCTCACAACCTTAGGGTAACTCATTGGGTGATGCCCACCTCCACCGTTGACTAGGTCTCCTGTAAACAGGGCTGAGATTCTTCCTCTTTTAGGCAGATTTCTTGTTTTTTTAAAGCCTTGCAAACCACCCCAAAAAAAACTAAAAATTAAGCTGTTTGCTTGCCATTTCCTCTTTTGACTGCGCCTCTCAACCCTGTGGAAATGAAAAAATTTACAGGCAATATATATTTTCGGAACGGTAACTAGTAACATTAAAATACCGGTTGCCACCGGTTTATTTTGGTTTCTATTGCCTAAGTACGAAAATATACATTTCGTGTACACCTACCCTACCTCCCCTCGTCAGATAAACTTATTGAGAGGTAAAAAGATAACAGGCTACCTCGCCTGGATGCTTTTATAGGGAGAACCAGTGCCCGTACATGCGCAGTGGGGGTTACGCAGCTGGCTAGCTCTACACCACTTTCAAACCTCCAGGGATAGAAAACTTTCAGGGAAGGAATGGAAAAATGTACAGCTAATTTATATTTTGGTACTTGGGCAATAGAAACCAAAATCAGCCGGTATTTTGACGTATTTCTGCACTAAAATTAACTGAAAGCTTCGTACATGAAGCAAAGTAAATAAACTAAATTTTAAACAAATGAGAATAAAGGCATTGTGTTAATGCCAGACTGATCCCAAATTACTTCGCTGGATCGCATAAAAGCTGAATTTCCATAATGGGTTACGCCTAAACATCCTCCTTAGAATTCGAATTCGAATTATGACTTTGTTACGGCCCATCCCCTTTTTTATTGAAATAAGTTTAACCGCCCATGGGCTCTTTTAATAGGTGATTTACAGTACAGTTTTTTTTTTGTTGCAGACATTTACATTTCTTTGGTGTCGTACACACACCAAGTGGCGGCCAAAGGTTGGTTTGTTGCCATGGTGAGCACAACGGTGGAAACCGACAACCCAGAGTTAGAAATTAAACCTGGTCTCGACCTGCTCGGACCCATCAAACAAAAGTAAGACACATTCACACTATTTTCTGTTTCGAGGTGTTACAGAACTATTTACTGTTCCAGGTGTTAGTTGAGCAGCGTTTAATTTATCCATTTTATTTTTACTTCAGATTTGTGAGCGTCAGTGATTTATTTAAACCCACGGATGACGGTATTGAAAGCCAGGTGAGTTTCTATTTTTTTCTTCTTTCACAACTAGCTTAGGCCACCAAAAAGAAAATTGTTTCTCAGGCTCCTTGCTCCTTGCTCCTTGCTCCTCCAAACCGCGGGTAAAAAAAAAATCTTATTGTATTTTTGAGTTAAATGTGTTAATCTTTAGCAGTTAAGAGCAAAGAACGCGACAATTAAATTGTGAAGTTAACTTTGGGTGTCAAACTGCTGTATATTTGCATAGTACCTAATTTTTCTACTATTTTTTTCTACTTAAAATAAGACCAAAAATTGGCATTTTACGTGGAGGTTTCGTGTTAAAAATAATGGTCATGAATGTCAACCTAACTATTTGGTGAACAGTGGCGAAGTTTCAATACTTGGCTTGAATCTTCAGGCCGAAAAGTTTATTTACCCGCTCTACTACATCGGACCATCATCAAACTTGTAGTGGTCGTTTGGTTTGGAAATTTTATTCTTATTGCCGTTGTTTTGATTGGACCGGCTGGGTTTGGTGCTATTTCACCGGAAAAAAGCATCAGACAAGGGCGTAAACACTATAAAATTTCAAAACCAAACGACCACTGCAAGTTTGAAGACAGTCCGATGTAGTCGAGCGTGTTTTCGCGTAAAATTGTGTAAATAGTAAGGCTGCACCGATGCCAACTATGGCTATATGATACCGAACTGGTTTTAACAATTTTGCCGATACCGATATCCAAAACTGCGTCCCAACATTTTCATCAACCACTATGTAGTTTTTTGCAAAAGTCTACTCGTTATATTCAAGTCTTATGTTCAGGATTATACAGTATTTGTCATCTAGTATTCAGTGTTTCTTTTAGTTTTTGCCACATAACTTATTAGTGGTTTGAGCTAGAGCCTTGAAATTTTACACCATTGAAAAGCTCATTTCAAGCCGGTTAAAATGGTATATTGGCATGTCAAAATTTTGCGAAAAAGTGATTTTTAATGGGAGGATCAAGATTCAGATAATAAATTTTGACCCACGGTAATTTAAGGCACCCGGACACATCTATAAACCGAACAGTTAACTTTGCATGGCATAAACGAAAACTCATCACGCACAGGAACAAGAAGGCAACAAAAGTTACACCAAACATTAGGATGCGCTGATGTGATAAAATACTGATTCCTATATTGAAAAAACGTAGGCCGATGTCCGATTCTGATATCTCGTTATATGATTTTAAGAAAGTAAAGTGAAAATTTTTCGTGGAGTCAAAAATAATTAAGAGGATTTCATAAATAAAATTTAAAATTTCTGTAGCCTAAAATGTAACACCCAGAAGTTAATTATAGGCTCATCTGTCACAAAATTATTTAATAAAATTGTGGATACCCAAATGTTTTAACATCTGCTGCCTAACTGCTCCGATGACCGACGTAACCAAAAAATGCCGATTTCCAATGTCTGGTGCCAACATCAGTGCACCTCTACCAAACGTGAATCGTAGTGATTGCAGCTCCAGATTAGTTTACGTTTGGATAATGCTTGTTGATAACGCTATTGACTTCACTAAAATATGTAATTGTTGTGATGCACTGTCCTAATTTCGTTGTATATTTATTTCATAACTACCAATAAAAACAGTTACAGTATATGGATACCATTAAAAAAATACAGTTCAGTAGTTGTGCCATTCAGCAGAACAGAATCTGTCCCAGCTTGAGAACACAGGATTTAGAATATTTCATAACCTGTTAAAAGAAATTCTTCTTTTAATTGTTGTATTGTTTATTAACTATTCGTTTCTGTTCCTTGAATTTCAATTGACAAGTTCTGGAAACTCCCAGTAAAGTCCTAGAATTTTAAGTTAACAGGTTATATACGACTCTATGAACCCTGGTAAAATTAGTATACATGGCGAAAATTAGACCGGAAGCACCTTCAACACGAAAGTTCTGGTTCATCGGATTCCATGTCAAGCGCACTGGGTCGTAGGTTTAATCTTACGCTAAATGTTGTTGAGTCAATCGTTAGTTCCGTAGTTAAGACGCCTCCCCTTACCGACTCCATTATTCTTGTTGCGGGTGCTTCTCACTTACTCGTAGGCGTTATGTAATTCATTACCACTAAGTTAGGAACTGTCCGGTTACGTAGGAAATTCACTGCTTAAAGTTGTTAATTTCCTAGGTAGTTCGGTCGCAGTTGGATTAACACCGTCGTGCTTCGGCTTTATCCAAGATGGTAGATGTGTGGTTTGAGGGAGTGACTGCCTCGACCACAGTTTCTGGTACAATGTTTCCGACCTCTCGCCCGGGTACATAGTGCCACTCAATGGATCGCGCTTTAGACTGCAGGTGCCGATTTTGATCCCTGTGTTGTGCCGACGCCTGGAACGTCGTCTCGTGTGTCCCCATCTACTCTGGTTTGACAGGGTGATTCGCAGTACGTTGCTGCGTCGATTGTAGCTTTAGCCCGACTGATGCCATGTGGCCCGTCTGTTCCGATGTCAACATTGTAACGCTCGTCCTCGCTTGGGGACTTCGAGTACAAGTCAGCGAACACGTAACGTTTCTTTTTCTTCCTTTTGAAAAAACGTCGATTTGAGTGAACTGTGAAGTTTTAACTTAAGTGTGCTGCTGTGGTGGTAGTGTGTATTTTGGATTTTATCATTTCTTCCCCAAGTCGGTGAGCCGTAATGGCGGTATACCTAAGCACTGCACAAAGAAGGACTGTACTTTTAACCCTTTTCTGCTCTGTGTCTAATCGTAACACAGCTTTGTTAAGGGTTACCGAAACATAACCCAGAGGTCAGCCTCCCCAACTAGAAGTCGAGTGAACACTCGTTCCAATCCTATGACTGATCTTAGTAAGGGGACTTATAGAACAAAAAAAATGTGTAGTTCTGAGTTTAGCATAGGTGGTGGTGGGTTAAGCATGCCCGGTGAGCAAAAAAAAAGTGGTACAATGCGAAATAAATTACATAATTATTCATCAAAAAAAAGAGAGAATGACAGTAAATGTGTTTTATTATTTTTCAGGTATTTATTTCCGACACTTACGATGCAACGTCTCATTTTGAGACTACTTGCTTGGACGTGCTGGATATTTTCCGTCGTGGTACAGGTGAAGACTTTGACTTCTCCAAAGTGAAACACGATTTGGGAGATGAGCAAGATTAGAATTCGGGCTAAGACATGGCAAACTTCTTGTGCTTTAATTCGTCGAACGAGAAAAAAGAAAACGACAACAAATCCCAGCTTTTCGAGTATTTCCCAGTTCATTTCGAATTCATTCGTTGGCGAAAAAGAAGGAATGAATGACCAATTAATGTTTGCTGCCGCTTCTACTCGTCTCTTCACTGCATCGCCAGCATCGTGTTACTTGAGTCTCTTCCGTTGGCAGGTGACGCCCAGACTTTGCAACGACCGACATTGATTATCTTTGGCTGATATAGCTATAGTTGAACCAATGAAACAATTCTTTGCCTCAAGTTCTGAGCAGCTAGCCGCAGCCAACCTAAAAAAAAATGTTCTAATGAATAAATAGACCGCTAAATAAAATCGTGCTAACCTGTAAATTAATCAATGCGCAACTTACAATTTCTGATGTGTTATTACAGTTTTTATTTAATTGTGCACTTCACATATCAGGTATTGGCACCTAAATGTGTTAATTTTTTGGACTGAACTTTAAAAAAAATATAGATATATTAATAATAATCAATTTGATATTTTATTTGGTGCACCGTTATGACTGGCTGCGAAATATCTGCTGGGTACAACTTTTTATTTACTGGTATTTTGTCTCAAAAGCATTAGTCTTCGGTTTGATACTAGACTAATGCTGCATTCCACGTGAGCAACGAAAGATGGAGTAGATGCCACGTTATCGATCGGTAAGACCGTAGCTTCGTAGGAACGGAGCAGTGGTGAAATATTGTGTGAAATATTTATAACTGACCGATTACTCAACTCACGCAAAGCGAAGAAAAATGACAACTTCTTAGAAGTAGCCCTTTAGATCTTAAGGTATACGCTGATTGAATTCTCCTCATCGAATGCAAGTTACCTGGAAAAAAAAAATGCTATTTTGAGGTAGCTGTTATCTTTATTTTTGAAAGTACCTTGAATATTTAATTTGCAATGTTTGCTGTACTGAAAACCATTCCTTCATAATCGGTACTAAAAAAAAACACATTGTGTATTTTGTTACAAGCTGATTGTGGTCCCGATTTTAGTTCTAAAATGAGTGTACCCATTTTTTTTTTCTTTCCTTCCCTTTACCGAGAGTTCGTAAATAATGTAAGCCATTGACAGCCATGTAGGCGTTAACAATTTTCTATAAAGTGTAAATTAAATTTTGGTATTAAAAATGAGCGGGAATTAACCCTCGCTACAGTCAGCATGTGCTAAAGAACAGCCTTCGACTTTAATAACAGGCTTTTCTTAACAGAGGTGTACAGTTTCGACGCTTTTTGTATGTGTTTCATGTGGCCTATTTGTAGCCAAATGCTATGCTTCCATTGTTTTCTAGGATTAAAAAAAAGTAAAACGAGATATGTCCGATGTAGTACTGCAATTTTTCCATCAAATTGTTCGCAACTGTAAAAAAAGGGTTTGGTATAATTGCTACTTTTTTTTTTGCAACAACACTGCATATGTCGGCATAAAATTTGTGCTACAGTATTTGATCATGTTTTACAGGGAAAGATGTTTTCAGCATTATTGCAGTCCAAATGTGGTGTCACACATAATAGACTGTAATCACGTAAACTGTTCATGTGTAAGTGTATGAAACTTAAGTGAATAGATTAAATGATTTAATGGTAATTTGAAAGCATTGCTTATTCTACTCCTTTCCTTTTGTTTGACGACTGCTCATGAGATGCCCTCAGGTTTATAGGTTTGGGTAAATATCCAAAACCGTTATTCGGCGTTTACTGTGGTATAGACACGACATATTAGAAGGAAAGGCACACAGAACAACACAACAAAAATGTTCACTTAAATTTTCGGCGAATTATCGCGTTCTTCAAAAATCTTGTACCACTCGCGAACATCCAAAATCCTGCGTATGCAAACGTCGATCGCCTGGTACGGCCAAAGCTCAACATTAGAACTCGACAAAGTGAGCACTCCTGATGCAGCGCACGATATAGATCAGTGGTTCTCGCCTCCTGCACGAATTTCGTTCTTTTGAAATTCGTGCAGGAGGTGAGAACCACTGTAGTAACTCGTAGTTTTCTTACTTCCGATAAAGGCGAACGGAATTTAATAAACATTAAAATTTAAAACTGAATTTAATTAACACTAAAATTTAAACTGAATTTAAAATTTAATTAACCGAAAATTTAAGTGAACATTTTCGTTGGGTTCCGATTCTTCTGTGTGGTATTGTGCCATTCCTTCTATTTAGTTTAAATGTTGGATTTTACCGAGCTAAGGGTCGGCTGATATTGGGCCAATGTTAGAGCTGGTATGGATCCTTAATCTGGGAAAGAGCTGGAAAAATGCTTGGAATCCTTGGAGATTTATGGAATGTATTTTATTGTTTTTCATAACTCCAAACGGGCGAAACAAATCCTTTCACTTGAATGGAACGTATTGTAATTTTATTACCTTCTGTG
>JAHWFP010071573.1:101647-145746 GCA_023313725.1 Lithobius niger
ATTACCTTCTGTGACTTCCTATTGCAATACAAATCGATTCTTGCATGCAAATCACTATACAGTAAAACCCCCGATTATCCGAACACCCTGGTTATCCGAACTGCCTTTGGCCAAGAAAACCGGCAAGCTCCGAGTAGGCCTAAAGAAAATATCAATATTTGCTGAACCCAGGCAATCTTGGGATGCTAACACCCACTGGTTGTTCTTCCACAGTATTTTTTACCAACTCCAAAATCTTTTTTTAATATTTTTATTACCGTGCAAGTATAGTTGTTACATGGCCTCCAATATTGCCGATCGTCGATAGCGCTCCCACAATCTGTCGCGATCTGCCATCGTTGTCTCCTAGCAAGTAGGTTCCGTATCTAACTTGATTTGTACTGTAAAGAATGACTTGTATGCCAGATTTGCGCTCGATCTACAAGAATTTCTTGGACAATCCTCGGGGAGAGGGCAGGTCTTATTTCATAAGGGTTCCACGGTTCGTTCGATTTGTACTGCTGAGAATAACTACCCATTAATGTTTTAGAACGATCTGCAAGAATTTGTTGGTCAATAACCTCATAAAGGTGAATGGGTGGGGGTACTGGAAGGGCCCTCGGGGTATCTTGACGAGGTTCCATAGCTAGTTCGATTTGTAAGCTAAGAAGTCTTGTTTACCAGACCAGACCAGACCAACGGGGAGAGGGGGGGGGGGATTGAGACTTAATGGCACGTCGACAGCTAGGTCATTAGTGCCAACCTCGGTCACAGTGCAGTGGTCCAGGTTGCCACTGGGCCACATATTACAGAGGTTTTAAAACAAACCCCAAATCTAATCATAGATCTGTACTCCCTGCAAAAATAAAAAAAATAAAAACTGACAGGAGGACAGATTGATCGCCCAATTGACGCCCTAAGTCTCGCGGCAGATGAAAACTGACGAATACCTTCAAGACGGTGACACTAAGTAAGGGACGGGCGGTAAGTGGTCGTCGACACGAATGACTTTCAGGAGGGATAACTTCCCTCAAAAGGAAGCAATGAGTAAGTTTGGTGTGACCAATTCGTAAATGGACCAACACCACCCGTTCTCGGCGACTGCGGCAACAGGTCAAGTGCCATTCCTTGACAGTGTCTTTAACAGTTCGCAACTTATTGCTGTCTTGTCTCTCCCACAAGGCTTACCAAAAAGCGTGCAACCTCAGACATAGAGTTGGAAAGGCATCCGAGGGAACAAGGCCGAGACCCCCTTCGAGAGGACCAGAAAGTGCACCTTTTGCTGCAGCATCAGCGTGCTCTATCCCAACGTGGCCCGGAATCCAGCAGAAAATCACGGTTTTCCGCTGACCACGTAAATGAGTAAGCAGAGCTTGGACACGCTGTGTCAAGGGGTTCCGAGGGATGTATGCCACTAAGGATTCCAGGGCACTTGTGGAATCACTAACAATGATAAAATGTGTGCCCCGAAGGTCAAGGATCCATTTAAAAGCCAGACCAAGTGCCAAAAGCTCGGTCGAAAACATGGCTTTTAGTTTAGCTCGATGTCCATTAACCGAAATTCTGGTTCATAACAGCTGTACTACACTTGGAGATCGAACTAATGAACTGATGCTCAAGTTTTATTGCTTAAAATGTGGGTATGAGCGAGGACTAGGGCTTTTTGAACGTTATTTTAATGTGACTACAACATTCTTGTTGGGGAAACCAAAGAACCCATTTTTTTATTTTTATAGCTTAAAATGCAAGTATTAACAAGGACCAGGGCCTTGTAGTATTTTAATGTGACTGCAATACTTTTGTTGTTGTTATTCATGTTGGTGAAATGTAAAACTTCTAAACTCTGTAGTTTCCGCTAGAATTGTCAGACAAACGAAATTCGGTGTTTTGGGTGGTGTCATAACCATTTCACTGCATTAAAAACTTTAACGATAACTATCTACAATATTGCTGTTGTGGTTGCTGTTGGGACTTTTTGCTGCCACCTACTTATGGAACCAATAACCAATTTTCAATTTTTATAGCTTAAAATATAGTCATTAGCAAGGACCAGAAACTTTTGAACACTATTTTAATGTGACTACGTTATTCTTGTTGGGAAAATTTTGCTTTCAGCTAGATATCGAACCAATGAACGGATTTTCAACTTGTATAGCGTAAAACTTAAGTTTTATTGCCACGAAAATATACATTACCTTATTTTACATAGCAGTCTCTCTCTCCCCCCCCCCCCCCCTCGGAGCTCTATGTCCCTAGCTTGAAAGTTGGCTTCCCTTCTGGGCTCGTATCCTGCTGCACGTGACAGTGGGATCTCCTATATAAGCGGATCGCCGCGATTCCCAGCATGTTTCTTCCTAGGCAGCCACCGCGAGTGCTTGTTTGTGAGCTCTCCTCTTCACCAATTCCTGTCCTAGGCCCGGAATCAACTCGATTGCCCTAGTCTGTGGACTTCCTGCCATACGCGCTCGGTCCGTTGATTTAGCCACAGCGATCCGCCCGATTCCGCTGTCCGAACGGTCCTCTGTCCGGAGCGAGTTCTCGAGCACGCGTTCGCCCTTCCTTCCTCCTATAACCGCCTTCATGGCAAGTGGATCGGAGGGTAGGAAGGGGCGGATCACCGTCCGCTCTGCGACTCAACAGCTACATACCCGGACTGACGCTTCATTCGCCGCTGGTTCTTGTTGTGAACGCTTCGTGTTCCCATGTGGGGGCCGCACCTGCTGTACGCCTGCACCCTGCAGGCTGTGTGTGTCTTGTGGTAAGTTGCTGCTGTTTGTTGCTTCACCTTGGACCTCCGCCTGGTCTTAGCTCAGTCCCCCTAGCTGCGTATCAATAACGCAACTTGGCCGCCACTACCAGTGGGTCGGAACCGAACCGCAGCATCTGACCTGGGTTTGGCGCGGTTCCCACTGCTTGGCGGCCAGTGGGCCAGAACCGGACCCCAGCATCTGGCCAGGGCCCCTTGGCAAATCTCTTCCGCTTGGTTTTTCACTTGTTGCCACTCCGTCTGCTACTGGTACTACGGTTCCCCTACACAGACCATCGTCCCGATTCCGTTTGGACGACAGCGAACCGGAACTGGGCCCTTGCACCCAGCCCGGGCCCCTTACAAGCCGCGATCCGCTGCCTTCTTGCCTCACCGCACGCCTGTATCTTGTGGATTTCCAAGTGCCGCCGATTGTCTGACTGGGCCGAGCGGTTCTTTCACGGACCACGTTCCGCCGTTCGCCCACCTTCTTCATGTGTGTACGCCGGTTCCTGGTGAGGATCATCGTCTCAAACCTTCACCCCCGGACCTCTTTGCGTTTTCAGTACCGCTTGTTCTTGTCTAACCACGACTCGGACCGGGCCTCAACACCCGGCCTGGACCCTTTTGCGGTCTGCGACCTGCTGCCGTTGTGACTCTGGCAAGACTGCTGTTTTTCATCGAATATTGCCCTTCCTGTACCTACCGGCTTACGCATTTGTTGGCTCGACATGGAACTGAGTTTCTATGTCCGGTTCCAGGACCCTTACCGACCCTTAGCGGTACCTTCCTGCATGTTCACCCATCAGCTAGGGTGTTTCCTGTATTCTGCATTGACTGAGACAACCTTCTGCTTGACGACTTGATCTTCGGTCCGTTTTCATCTTCATGAGTAACCAAGACTTGCGGTTGGGGCCTAGGCTCGGCACCGTTTTTCTACGTTCCTTTTTCAATTTTATTTATCTCTCAGGTACAGGGATCTTTCGGCCGTTCCCGAGTTCCACCTACGATCGCTTCGCCATTCTTCATTACTGGATCAAGAATTCCTTTTTCTTCATCCCGCCTCTGGTTCCGTGCCTTTCCAGCTGAACATATCTACTTTGTTCAGGACCGTTCCTACACTGCTCCCAGCTGCTCGACTTTTCAGGCGATTCTCTACCATGATGTTTCCTTTCAAACACGGACTGTGTCATCTTCGGTTCCCTGCTTTGTAGGCCTACAGCCCTACACTTTTCAAGATGTACTTGGAGCTTTTTGCTTCGTCACCATACAATTCCGGCCTCTACCTCAGAACCTTCTGTTCCACGACTTACGATTGCGGAGCTGCTCCTGTGTACTTAGTCGCACGGGAATGGAGACCCGGTATGGAGTAGGACAAAGGCATACGGACCTTCTCTCAACAAGGACATAGCTACATTACGAACCAGCCTCAGCCGACCCACCAGGTTGCCCGGCCCGGAACTTGTTCCTGCCAGGTTCTGTTCTTCAGGTTTTTAGAAATATTGGACTCCGGGCCCACGCTGCCTGTCCGGGCCCGGTCCCCACCCGATGGAGTTCACTTTACTTCCTACAGAACCTGACACGGACCCCAGCAGTACATGCGCTAGTTCCTGAAGAGAATCGTCGTTTGGATTCCGGATCCTCCCTTACCCTGACTTGAATTTTCTACGCTGCTTCTGCTTACTACCGGACCTAGACCCAACACCCAGCCCGGAGCCCGTTGCGGACCACATCTTCGTAACTGCTCTACTTTGACTAGGACTGCCATTCTGTTTACATGCCCATGTACCGCCCTTCCTCTTCTTTAAGGACATCCACGACCCGAGGTTCGGGCCCAGGCTCGCGTCCGGACCCGGTACCCTTTTCTCTTCACTTCAATTCCTCGTTTTTGGGGCAGAAATCTCTCGACCATTCTGGTGTAATGCACAGTCAAGCCGTTCGCTGTGTCGATTCCTTTTCGTCAGTGGAACGCCTTACTTTGCGCACTCCGACCTGCGCTACGGAACCTACCGTTCAATCGCCTTCATTTCTATGTCCTCCAGCGCCAAAGCCTCCTCATCACACAAGCTGGTCTGCACCGTGATGCCTCCTGTTCTCCTTCTCAACAGTAGCCACTAGAGCACTAGTGCATCTTCTGCTTGCTGGTGAACCAAGACTGGGTGTTCAGGCCAAGGCCCACGGCCGGGCCCGTTTCCGTTTGTTTACGTTCCATTCCCGGTTCACTATCCTCCTGGTCAGGATTCCCTTGACCACTCAGCATCCACTAACGCCTCGTGCCTTTTGCACTATTGCCAGTGTTCGCACTGCTGCTGTTCTTCGGAATCAGTGGAAAGCTTTACTCCTTTCCTTTCCCTTCCGTGTTCTCACGTACCTCCATTCCTACGATCTGTCGGTTCTTGCTCCATATTTTGGCCAGTCTGCCGGAATGACGTCTTTCTTGTTCATTCCTTAAGTTCACTCTTGTGCAAGCTGTTCCCACGTCGGTTCCCGTGTCCCAACTTGCTGCCTCCCGATTCCTGTCCCGTGCCATATTCCAAGGGATCCCACGCCGCTTGCAGCGTTCGGACTCAACGGCATACTCTTCTGTTCCTAGCCAACCCTCTCCGACCTCTGAGTTTCCGGTCGGATTATTCTTTCTCTGCCGTGTGCTTCCAGCTACAGGTACCACCGACACCTTCATGGCGGCACGAACAGTTCTGCCATGCACCCGATTATGGACGCTTCCCTATCAGATTCCATCAACCGCATCTGTCGTCTTGGACTTCTCAATACGTGGCTCCTTATCATGCCGGTTCCTGCTCCAGACTTCGGACCTTCTTCTCTACAACTCTCTCGCTTACTCGCTAGGGGCAGGACGTCGGATAGGTCCTCTTCATGGTTCTAACTCTTGGCTCTTCCGGACTGTCGTTCTCCCGATCGAACGTCTTTACTTGTGCCTTGGTCCTGCCGCCTGCCTCCGCTACGGTTCCTGCGGTTCGTCCATCAGCGCCGTGCTCCTGTTTGCAAGTCTTCGTCGCTTCCCGACCCAAGGTGAGATGGCTTCCATTATTTGTTTGCATCTCCACCTTGCCCCAAGGGAAGGACCCTTAAGGTACCTCTCCCGTCATCTTGCTGTTCCTGTTGCTCGCCCCATGAGACTGTTGTTTTGGGGTCCGGGATTGAGGTTCTTTTGGTTGTCTTCCCCAGGATACTTTCCGTGGGGGTCCCCGGCTCATAACGCGGGTACTCCGAACCTAGCCCGCCGCCTTTTGTGACGAGGTCTGCTATGTAAAATAAGGTAATGGAAATTTTCGTGGCAATAAAAAGACTAAAATACCAGGGACACCTGGTTAATTTTAGTTTTTATTTGCCTATACGAAAATATATTACCTTTTACCCGCCCAGGCCTCCCCTCTGATGGACTAGGTTCATGAGGACTAGAAGAAAGATGCTGGGAATCGTGGCGATCCGCTTATATAGGCGATCCCAGTTCCTGTCATGCGTAGTAGGATACGAGCCCGGCAGGGAAGCCAACTTTCTAGCTAGGGGTATAGAGCTCCATGGGATGGGGGGGGGGCTGCTATGTAAAATGGTTTGGCCCTTCAAAGGAGGGTTAAGAATCTACATTCGTGCCCCTTCTACCCCTTCCACATATCGAAACGCTGATGGTGATTCTGATAGTGGCTCTCCCTTTTGAAACGGGGCAGGCTCCCCTCCGTCATCTAATGGCGGCCGCATAGCCCATAGTCACCGCCATATGAAGATGAGGTTGATTATGAGTAGAGGAGAAATCAAAGCGATAAATCCCAGGATCTTTGACATTCCACAATCGACATGAGCACGAGGCACCATAGGGCCCTTTTCTTCCCGAAGATGTCAAGGGGTGGAAGCGGCCAGGATCGAACCGGGCCTCCCGGGCACAAAGTGGTCGTGCTATCCGCTTAGTAGTGACTTGGCCCTACCAGTCCCCATGAGAATCTGATTAGCCCTTATGGACGTTGTGTTTTGTCCTGGATGAAGTCGGTACCTAAACCCCCAATGATACCACCACGGGCTCAAGGGCCAACTAGGCTACTGGATGGTAGAGTAACGAAGCAGGAAGGGCGATAAGAAGGAAGAAAGACACAATAGCTGTAGCTCGCCAAGTTAAGAAAAAAAGGAACGAAAGCCACATACTTTAACCGTTCGTGGGGACAGGTTGACGGGCAGGGGGGGGTAACTTTACAATAGGTGCCCAGACGGAGCTCAGTTGAGGCCCTCATTTCATAAAAAAAAGATTTTCCACACACTCAACTTCATGAAAGAAAAAAATAAATGTGCCACACAAGGCCTGAGCCCAGTGAGTAACGGCGCCAGGGGTGGGCCATGACCCCCTAAAATATTTCACGGCCGTCCCCCCCAACCCCAACACTCAAGTCACCACCTGAAAATAAAATAATAAAAAAAATCTTGCAAGCTAAAATTGAAATCAAATGAATAAACAGTTTTTTTTTTGTTAAACAGGGCTTTCAAACGGAGCTTTTAATTATCTTATTTTATTTATGTACATTTCTTTTTAGCAACTTTGCATTATATGTGTAGCCAAATTTGTTTTGTTTTTAATGGGGCGTATTTTACAAATAAAGCTTGAAGCTTAGGTTACATTCAAGTTGAATTAAGCGGAATAAAAGTACCTGCTGCGGCTGCTTTGGGGGAAAAAATCCTTGGCCCACTCTGTTTCAGATGTGCTCACAGTCGCCCCCCCCCCCAAACAATTCACTCCTGACGTCATCACTGAGCCCAGTGGATGGGGGCATCCTTCATCAAATAAATATTTGCCACGTAAGGCAAGAGTCCAGTGGGGGGGGGGGGGGGGGGGGAAAAAAAGGAATGTTTTTTCCCCAGGGGGGCGACCCCCCGGTTCCCCCCCCCCCCCCCCTTCCACCCTTCACAGAAAAAATTAATAAAGAAAGAAAACAATTGGGATAACTTTAAATTAAAAAAAAAATTTTGTTTACAAAAAAATTAAAGTTGGGGCCAATCAAGGGGCCTCTCCTCATTGTAAGGCGGGGTAAACCCACGTTCTAGACTTGAAACGTGACGTTTTATGTCTGCGGGCGCAAGTCGGGGTTCAAGGCTCGAACCCGATGTTCGAGGTCCAATGTCGACGAGAATTATAACTAATGCAGAAAAGCGACGCAAGTCAGCCCCAATTTCAGCAGGTGGCCACGGACAGACCGTTGGTGCTGTGCCCTAGTTGACGTCTGTTAACCGTAACAAATGTGAAACGAGATCAGGCTATTTGTAAGACGAGAAAGTGCAAACTTGTTACACCACTTCTTTCTTTAAACTTTTAAATTATTCTTCTCAATGCGAAAGAAATTGTTTTCATTGACCCAGGAGGTCTGTAGGTCCGACATTATGATGTCATCCCGTCGAGGCTGGATGGAAATGTATGTAGCCAGTGATGCTAAACCAACAGAAATTCGCTGCAGGCCTTTTTAGTGACGCAGAACGAATGGCAGAAATCGTTCGACCGTAATTTTCTATGTTAAACAACCTTCAATCCTCAAGAAGACGGGTCGTCTATTGCCGCCGCACGAACAAGCATTTTTCTCCTCAACAATAACTGCAAAACAAGAAAGCTGGAGAAAGGTGAAAGTAGCGCAGAAGACCGATCAGACCGGATTTTCCCTGAGGCTCACAAGAGCTAATAAGGCGAGCAGGTTGGAAAAGGAGTAGCCTGCACCTAGCGAGCCAAAAGTTCGGAGTCGATGAACGGGCTTGCGTCGTCTCCAAGAGTTTCTTCATAACCGGATCGGATATGCACGCAAGGAAACCCACACAGTTTCAAGCAGGAGGCCCAATATGCTGAAGGGTGGTGGGCCAAGTGCAAAGTTACTGGATAATCTGTAAAGCCTACCTCATGTCAACGTAGTGGACAACAGAATCTTTGTTGCAATGTCAAGATCTGGATTGTTGGTGCAGTCGTCGTCGTGTGTCTTGGCGTCTAACTTTGTGCATTGTTGTGAGTGATGAGGATTAACAATTGTTGTTCAGCTCGCAGACTTAAAAATTGGAGTATTTATTCGGGGATCTGGACTGCCGTAAGTTAATTTAGTTTCCTTATTTCTTTAATTTTTGTGTTTTATTTTTTATTATTTACTTTTTGTTTGCTGTAGCTAAGTAGTCTATGTTAAAACACCTTACATCTTAAACCATACATCACCTTAAAAATATGGTACACATCTGTTTTCTGGGAAATTTTTAACAGGGACGACGCCAGAATCTCTTCATTGGGGAGGCAGCAGTGGGGCAGCAATTTTAGCCAGGGGGTCGAACCGAAAAATTCTACTTTTGCAGTCCCCCCCCCCCCCCCCACCCGCAAGAAAAAGCTGAAAATAACTCTTGCAATACTGTTTCTCACACCGAACGTTCTTAGCTTTTTCAACCCCATTTTTTGAGAATGTTTTTTTAATCCACCTGAAAAAAAGATGATTTTACAACTCTCACAAGTAACAACTATAGGCTCTATTGATGTACCCTAAGTCTTTCCTATGCTGTGAAAGAAACTAATTTAGTTTGCTTATTAATACCAGAATTTTCTTTGTTTGTACGTTTGAATTGGATCTGATGGGTGGGGGAGGGTGGGGGGAGGCCCAAAAATGTGTGGGGGACGAGCCTCCTTTCGCTTCCCCCCTTAGCGTCGCCTCTGTTTTTAAAGGAAACTTTAATTAGTCGAAGTTAAATAGGCATCAGTTCAGATGGAAGCCGTATATCCCTGCTTTGGTATTGCTTGCAAAAAAATCGTTCTGTAATTTTAGGTCAAAATCCTAATAGTCGAAATAAAGTTCTACGATAACACCCAATCAGAGGTGGCGGCACCCGGTCGCATGAGGCAAGGGCCCAAAATTCACGAGTTGCAGGCCCAAGTGGGACAAAATGTACTATATTTTCTTCTGAAGTGGTAGTAACTTTGCCCCCAAAATTGTGTACTTGTGGAGGAAGGGGGGGGGGGGGCAACATTTTGGCCTTGCACCCCTCGTTAGGAAAAGTTAGTTGCGGCACTGCGTACAGATGCCGTGGAATTATGTCACCACCGGTAATTAATCGTGTTCGTATTCTTCATCGGTGTATAGCCGTTACAACGAATCCAGTTTAGCTGAATTTTAATCTGGGTCTTAATTTTTGATGAAATGGGAATTCCCGTTTCGCCGAATATATTATTTTTCAAAATTTATGTGCCTCACTCGCGCTGTCGCACTCGCTGCGGCTAATCATGTAACATTAGAAACCGCATCTAATCTACAATTTCTTTCCAATCAGGAATGCATCTTTCAACTTCTTCTTTTAACTTCAATGTTAAATTTTAACGAATATTTTAATTCGGCGAAACGGGAATTCTCCTTTCACCGAAACGTGAACAATTTTCGACGAAACTGGATTTGCCGAAACGAGTTATACATACCCCTTATCAACCCTGCTTAGAAGTAAACGCGTTTTTTGTTGAGTGTAAGAAATCTCGTTTAGCATTGTGTCAGAGCTTCTGATGTGATCAGTAGTGGCGCTAGCCAACTCCTCAGGTGCGGGTGTGACGTAATTATTGGGGGGGTTGTTTAAATTTTGTGATATTTGTGACAAAGGGATGGGGGTGTTTCAAAATACTCCAAAAAGCGTGACGCAATATCCCCTAAAGGGTTAACGAAGCCTTTAAAGACTTGCCTTGTGGGAAAGAAAGAAAAGACAGCTGCCCCGACTGGGACTCGAACACAGGGCATCCTGCGTACTATGCTGGATACTCTGACCAATGGGTACCACGGTGGGTCCTGGCTGCAGGTTCCAGCCGAGCTTAGTAGCTGTTCAACCTTTGTCAATGGTGACCTATAGGCCACAAACGTACCGAAGTTGGGAAAATACGAGGAGGGAAAGCCAAGAAAGCTTTATCTCTTTGTATATGTTTGTGACAGTGCTTCCACTTACAGGAAACTTTTCCCTCTTTGGGGTGAAAAATGCTCTTCAAAGGGAAAAAATGTTAAACAGAGAGTTAGGGAAAAAATGGGGCAATTCTGTGTTTTATATGCAAGTTTCTCTAGTAACTGGACGATATTCTCTGTAACGGACATTGGCTCACCCTCGTACCTACTTGTGTGCTGTTGTGTTGTGGTTGACTTTTGTAGGCGCCAAAATCGTTGTGTAACAGCAAGGACTTTCAGGTTTTGCGCCAAAACCATGAGCGGACGTGCAAGAGAACGTGGCCAAGTATTGTTGGCCACGATTGGTAAAAACTGTGTAACCAAGAACTGGATTGGTTAACGAACTCAAGAGCTGAGCTGAGCTCCGACTAAAGCATATAAAAGTCAAGGGCTTCTCGTTGATTCTTGTACTGAGAATGTACAAAATAATGTAACCCAAATCTTGTCAAGATTATTCCGCATTAAACAAGGTTTAACTACTTCAAGTTTGGCTTTTACATTACACGTTACATCTCTCTATCCAGATTCACCTTCTCGAAACTTCTACTCCAACAAACACGTGTCAACGTTTTAAACCCTTACCCATCCCAATTTGCAATTTGGTTAAGTGTTTATTTCTGGTCTGTTGTTGGTTTATTAAGGCTAAAATCACAAAAAAATTGTGGGATTACTAATTTTTACAGGTCCATCACTTCTGGCAGGAACAGCAGGAGGACTAGTTCTAATAAAATATGTAGTCTTTTGAATTTTATTTTCAATATTTTCAAACGGGCTCATAATTTTTTTTAATTAGGAAATGTTTAAAATTAGTGGTGTAATGAATGGAAATCAAATAAGGGAGGTAAAAAAGGGACATTTTTATTTGCACAGGGGGAAAAGGCAAATTTTGCCTTGACTTAGGAAAATTCTGTAAGTTAGAAGCGAAAGCACTATAGTTTGTGACCATTAGGTCACCACTGAGAAAGACTGAACAGCTACTAAGCTCGGCTGGAGCATGTAGCAAGCACAGTGGTTTCATGCCCAGCCTCGTCTACGGGATGTCGGGGTTGGGGGGGGGGGGGGGCGTAAACTGGTTGGGGCGTAAAGTGCCAATTGTACGCTTTTCCTCCTCTCCCCCCCGCCACGGCGAAAGGAAATTGCATTGTCCAAAACTCTTACAGTAAAATGAAAGCGATAAAAAGAAAGACAAATTGTTTTTCAAAGAAAATTTAACTTGGATAAGCTCTTTTACGCCCTCTTTAGTGTTTCTTGCCTACCTCTATCTCCGGTCTTGGTTCCAGTCCCAGTTGGGGCAGTTGTATTTTTATTCCTTTCTAAGATTAGAGTATTTGTATTCTCACAAGCCAGTCTTTAAAGGTGCCTATTCACCGACTGACATGCTGCAGTATCTAACGTCGTCTACTATCATTTAGTTGTATGTAGCACTTGATTTCAACAAGTGAAGGAATGCACAAAGAAATTTCTTTTTACGTAACAAACAAGCCACGTTCCTCCTTAATTATTGAATGTAAAGTTGGTGCGTTCACGTGCACCAGAGAGCAATCGGTCAAGGCTAACGATATCACTATCACTAGATGCCACCTGTTTCAAAACGGTCGATAGCTGGAAAAAAGTGCCCTAACTTTGCCGCTTGCTTCTTGGTGCACGTGGACGCACCAACTGTACACTCAATAATAATTGGAAGCACGTGGCTTGTTTGTTTCCTAAAAAGAAATTCATTTGCGTGTTCCTTCGCCTGTTGAAAGTAAGTGATAGACAGAACTAGATATCGGCAAATGGCTATAGATGCTCCATGTTGTCATTTGGTGACAATCCCCCTTTAAAGCAGCAAACCTTCAAGTCCCAGGTCGACTAGTCCCGTGCAAGGCAAATAATAAACCACTCATTATAAACTGCACTACCAAGCTGGGTTAAAAATATCGAGCGTCCGTCTACATTAGTCTTTTATAGTACTTACTTTCAACCAAACGCAAACCAAAAGTCTGTGTAAAATTCCCACCTAAATTTTACACTGACTTTTGGTTTGCGTTTCAGTTGAAAGCAAGCTGGGTTGCCTTTTTTTTCGGAACGGGAATGTTTCGTTTTCTAATTTGCAATTTATTCATCCTCTTAAATGGCTGCTGTAGTGGGTCCGTTTCCAAGGCCCCCTATACCACCAACAAAAATATTGCCGGTAACGGTAAAGACACAGCATCCAAATACCGTTACAAACACGGAAATCGAAAATCAAACCCATATTATCCTAATTTAAGCTTGCTAAAATAAATCTGACCAATTAATCATTTAAGCCTAATTAGGAACTAGCTGAATGCACGGGTGGTGTTGGATGCATTGTGTGGAAAATTAGAGCGGTCAGGTCTATCATTTGTGTGTCCACGAGGCGTCAAATTTAATTTCCTTAAAAGCCTTTTGGTCTGGCTACAATTGGTCTATATGGGACGGAAAGCCAATGGGCTCGAGATTGGTTTAATAAATACGATGCAAACCTATTTACGTTGCTTTTTGGACTTATATGTCAAACTGCCTGAGGCAGTCTGACATATAAGTCCAAAAGGCAATTGGTCTGGTCTTAGTGCACAATAATGACGTCAGTTTTGCGTAAGACTAAACAAACGCTGATTTTCGTTCGTTTTGCTCGCTCAATCAGCGCAACCTGTGAGTCTTATGAGTGAGCCTTTAATTAGTTGGTCAATTGTCATGATAGCATTCTTCAAACTCAATTTCTTTCAGTACTTTTTTGAGCACGCTGGCTAACAAACGCTGATTTTCGTTCGCTTCGCTCCATCGGAAATAAATAAATGTATGTCTTTGCACAACCAAGTCCAAACAGGTTAATAGGTTTATTAATAGTATAGTGCAATACACGTGTGTTGCCTCTTTAAGACTCTTTATTCGACGAATCAGTGACTCAATAAATTAATAGAACTTTTTTTGTAGACAATTTCACGCTCTACAATTTCGGTTCTAAGATATATTCAGGCCTGATTAGTCGTTCCGTGATATATTGAAAAATCCAATTTCGGGCGCCATGTTTCCAAGATGGTGGTGTTAGCTCAACACGGACAGCTGGGAACTTTTAGTATGTTGAACTTGATGTCTTTTACGAACGTCTGTGCCAAAAATCAACTTATTATGAATTATATCTAATTTGACTGGACTATAAGCCTCAAAATTGAAGCTTTTTTTTGGCTATTTAAGCGTTGATGTCAGCTGTTCAAGCTGGAAGCCATGATGTCTCACCTCTCCCTTTGTTCTGTTAGGATCCAGAATATGATTACGCCAAATTTCTGTCAACAATGCGTGTCGTAATATTTCGTTTGTAAGTGACGGTTACTATAGTCGATAGAACCGTCACATTGCCGATTTGTCGCCCTTTTTCACTGTTATCACGTAAAGAATAAACACGCTAGCTCTTTTTCATTGCCACCGTGCAAAAAAATGAACAGGCTCGCCCTTTTCCACTGCTACCGTGCAAAGAATGAATATGCTCGCCCTATTTAATTAATACCTGGCAATGAATGAACATGCTCTCGTTTTCCACTGCTGTCGTGAAAAGAATGAACATGCTCGCCCTATTTCAATGATATACTGCGTTTGGATTGGCTGTCACAATGACTGCTTTCCCCATCTACTGACCCTTGCTTATGGTTTGGCACAAGCAAAATATATATGTATAGAGACTCATTTCCTTTACTGAAGGAAGTAAGCACGTTTAAAACAGCTGGCTTGATAGATTTATTTTGTTTGCGGATTCGAATCCGAGTTATGTGACTTTTGATACACTGGGGGTTACACCGTCCCCCCCCCCCTCCCGGGCCCCAAGATTAAGACTAAAATTTAATATTTTTTTTGTATAAACTTCTTAACATAACATAATAGAGTGACAGCTAGTAGAACAACTTCAATGGCCCAGCAGACGAACAAAAGTCTGCTAATGATTATACAGTTCATCAAAATGTCTTTGAAGGTTTCAACAGATGCAGCTTTCACGACGTGCCTTGGAGCCTTACGTCAACTGAAGCAAACAATCGCTCTTTCACGACATGTCTTGGAGCCTTACGTCAACTGAAGCAAACAATCGCTCATGTAGATGAACCGGCTCAATTTTGACATTATACGCAACGGTTTTGAAGGAGAAAGAAGTCTAGTGAACGGGGGGGAGATCCCAAATGTTGGATCCAGGAAACCTTCGATCATTGGAGCGCGAGATAACATCCAGAATCGATCCCATAGTCACTGAAGGTGCTCTAGCACAGACTGGCAGTGACTTCACTAAGGTTCCATTCCAGACATCGACCAGATCAGCTGTCCCCCCCCCCCACTCCCCCCGGAACTAGTATTAGCTCTACCAAAAGTCAGCCACCACGACCACCCCAATTTAACAAGTTAAATATTTTTTGTAGCAAAAAAAATGCGCAGTGTTTTTTTTTTTTTTTTTAACATGATTTCGAAAGATTTAAATTTCTAAAAGTGAGTTGGCTTACACGCCTCAAGAGGGAATGTGGGAAAGGTGACTTTTCCTCGTGGGACCCCCAGTGTTTCAATTATGTTGCCAACCCCTCCCCCCTCCCCCGCCCCCGCTCCCAAAAAAAAGATAAAAATCCTGAAGGCACAGCTGAAGTGGATAAAAGTGGCTTGCTGTAACTTTGCGATTCCTGTTCGCCATTTGGTTTATTTGCCTGGCGTATACTCGTTTTGCCGAATCCCGTTCAACCGAATTTTAATCAGTATCTTTATTTATTTATTCATTTATTCATTTATATAACATTCATTATCATTTTCCCTAAATGGGAATGTGATAATTACACAAAACAGTAAAATATACTATACATATATAAATATGCTTTACATAAATCTGGAAAAGAAGAGGGGGAGAATAAATAAATTAAAGCAAAAATGAAGCGAAATTTAAGCAAGTCTAGACACACGCTAGTGTGTCGCGCCAAGTTAGGCAAAAATATCGCAACAAACATCACATCAATTCAATTGTCGAGGTTGTAAACCATTGTAGCGCGACGCCATAGCGTCAGTGTCTTATATCTTGAAGCATAGTAGGGCACATTTGAGGTACTTGGGGAAAAATAATAATGTGGTACAAAGCTTAAATTGCGTTGAAATCGAGAGCAATGACCCACCTGACAAAAATTAACTCGTGTAGGAATGCCAGCTAAGCTGCTTTCAATGCAAAATCTGACCCTCAATAACGTTGAAAATGTGTGACTACCTAGCTAGCCAGCTAGCTCATCCCCATGTTAAATTCCATAGGGTGATTATTCATCGATTCCGAGATTCCGAGCTATGAAATTGGACGAATGGGTGCAGTACAATACGAACTACGTACGTTTTATGGTTTGGAGCCTGGGGGCGTAACGGGGATAGCGTGGGAGGGCGCATAAGTACGAAAATATTGTTATAACCATTGTTAGTATTTTCAGCATCGTCTCTTATAGGACGGCCAAAGTTCGGACAATGAGAACGTGTATACTGACGTGCGTGCCTAGACACACACTAGTGTATCACGGTAAATCTAAACAATGTTGCAAAGAAATTGTATTCACGTCCAATTCACGAAAAATAAACCAACCAAACAAAATAAACAAAACCCAACAAATTAAACAAAGCCAAAAACTGGTAAAGAGGCCACCAAGTTGAGAGTGGTTCGGCCTTTCAAAGGAGTGATATCTACACACCAACACTAACTAAATAAAACAAATTACAACAAAATTAAAACCAAACCAAAAACCTATAAAGGGGTGGCTAAGTTGAGAATGGTTCGGCCTATAGGCAAAAGGTAGTAGCAAATTGTTGAAAACCAATTTCTTGTTGACGTGGCACTTTATTATAGACCTGCACGGTAGTGGAGTGGAGATCAACACACCAAAACATTCGCCAACTTAATCGCACCAAACAATAGTTTGGACGTTAAAGGAAAACTTGAACATTGCTACCGAAAGTGGCAATGTTCTATAGTTTTCATTTAACCTTCGAACTATTAAGCGGTGCGATTAACTTGGCGAATGTTTTGGTGTGTTGATATCACTCCTTTGAACGGCCGAACCATTCGGAACTTGGCGGCCCCTTTACCAGTTTTGGTTTTTGATATGATATTAGTAAACTGTAAGGTTTAATCTCAACCTCCCATGTTAAAGCCGAAATTTTGATGCTTAATTTCTCTGCTGTGTTCCAATATTTTTCACTCAAATTTAGTATACAAGCTTTGTTGGACTTGGTGAACATGTGTACCAACTTTCATTAATTTCCGATTTGCCACATCGAAGATCTCGGCGTGAGCTTGAATCGTGATATTAATTTTTGGCTTGTTGTTGTGCTTCTCCTTGTTGGCACGACACGTTTCTACTACGCTCTCTACAGATCAAGCTGTTTATGCTAAAAAGCTGGTTCATAGCTCATTTTACTATTGTACTGTAGACGTGCCTTTTCCATAAAGCATTTTCTAATTGGTCAAGTGATTCGGAGGTTAGGAAGCTCTATACAACCAGATTGGTTGTTTTACACTGTTTTGAACATTGTTATAATGCAACATTGCCATTCAGCAAAGATACAAAACATTAAAACAAGCTAATCTAAACTGCATGGTACGCCAAAGTAGTGCGAATTAGAAAACAAAAACGAACTCGTTTGATGCTTAAGTAAGGTTGAACTGATTCGAAGTCAAAACAGCAAAGGGACACAAATAAACTTTCCTGTAAGGTTTCAGATACTGCAGTGTTGATGTGCTGTTTAGTCCACGTGAAACCTTTAACCGTTAACACGTAAATTAACACGTGAAACCTTTAACCATTAACACGTAAACACAATTAAAGCCAGAGCCCAAATTTCAAAACGTTTCATGCTCAAACAAACGGAGAGTAATGTAAGGCTACAAACCCCGACTAATTTCTTGCAGCGGCGTAGCTACAGGTGGCAGAATGCCACAGGGCCCCAGCCTCAGGGGGCCCCCCAAAGAAAGAAAAAACTATTTAGATTTAAAAAAGTTATTCAATTTGATATAAACTGTATTTAAAAAAAAAATGAATTTTTAACCTCCCCGTTCGCCCATGCCCATATTATTAAACAGAATATGACGGGGTAGTGGCCCGTAAAATACAAGCCCAAAATATAAGCCCAAACTTCTTTCCAAATTTTTTTAAAGTGAAAATAGGGACCACTTGATTGGAATAAAAAAGTGGTCCCCATTTTCATCACTATAACAAAAAAAAATTAGAAAAAAGTATGGACTTAGAAATTTTTTAACTCATGCGTTTTTATGGGCCATTCTGTATGTTAAGGAGGGGGGGGGCAAGGGCTAACTTGCCACCGATCCCACCGAACGTAGTTATGCCAATGCTTTTTTGGCTAAGTTTTTTTCAGTGTTCTTCAGTCACGTCGTCTGCTTTCCATTCATCACCGTACTGATGATACGTATATGATTTTTCAAGATTTTCAGGCACTTTTCCAGGCATGGAATTTCTTATTGCTTCCCAGGACTTATATCCAAGTTTTCAAGGACTCGCATGAACCCTGAATTAACTGTACAGCTGTGCTTAGCACAATAAGATGATTAGTTTTTAAACATTAACCACCGATGTCGTTTAGCCTGGTAGAATGCGCCAATCATTTGCTAATCTATCGGGTGCAACAGTACAAATGGTAAAAACATTTTGGTTACAGTAGTAAGGTTTCACGTGGACTGAACAGTACAGTAACACTGCGGTATATGAAACCTTACAGGAAAGTTTATTTGTGTCCCTTTGCTGTTTTGACTTCGAATCAGTTAAACCTTACCTTATACATCAAACGAGTTCGTTTTTGTTTTTGTTCTAAATCTTTTAACCATCAAACCAAAAGAACACGCGATTGGAGTAATTGTAACATTGTAATAGTAATTGTTGGAGTAATTGTAACATTGTTGGAATTTCCGTTCACCGAATCTTTTTTTTTCTCCAAATTTCCTGCCGCGCTCGCTACTGCTAAACATATAACACCAGAAACCGCAACTAACCAGGAATACCTTACAAGCAGGAATGCTTTTTCAACTTTTCTAATATTGCATTTTTGAAGAATGTTGATTCGGCGAAACGGGAATTTTCCTTTACAGAAATTTTCGGTAAAGGGAAATTACGGTAAAGCTTCATTTTCGTAAAAACGGCCCTTCGGCAAAATGGGTAACCACCATTTATTTGCCTTTCTATACTTTACGGCCTTTCGTCATACCGTAGCCTCTTATTCACATTGTAATTAAAATACGAAATTAGCAAACGTAATGAAACCTCTTAATTTTCAAAGAAAGGGAGACAATGAAATAATTCCGCACAATTTGGTGCAAACACTTCCTTAAATCTGCATTAATTTTGGTTTCGCTGCACTTAATGACGGCAATTTATTAAGGCCAACCCTAAATAAATACACTCATTAAATTGCCAACTGTAATCCTCAATAATGGGTAATATAAAAGCGACGTAGACTCGCAATCTACTAGATGAAATGAATGCATCCAACAAGTCTGATAAACTGAAACACGAAATAGCAAAATGCAGGTTACTCAGCCAAACTTTTTTTTAATACATATTTCTTTTCTTTTCATTTTATCTTTCCTCTACTCCTCCCGGCGGCTTAGTGTCAAATTACTTCCGCCAAAACAAAATAAAAAAAGAAAAGCATATTTTTTTTTGTTTCCAATAGAGGTCAGTTTTAATGACGCACATCTGTCTGTTGTTTTATTACAGATACAAAGTACGATCGGAATTGGATTCGGGATCAAGTGGATTGCATACAATGAACGTAAGATTTCCTTTACATATTCCCATATTTTTTTTTCCTGTGGTCTTGGGATAAAGCCTGGCTTTAAGTAAGGCAGCGGCTAAGGTCATCCAATCCAAACACTGCACGATTGGAATCCCCAACAACAGATATTTGTCTGAATTTGGAGCATGCTGGAATCTGGTGGGAAGCGTATTAACTATTTAGCTGGAAGGGTGTTGGTGTTGGATGGACCGTTTGAAAAACTGGTGCGGTCAGGTACATATATCATTTTGTATGTCATTCTTTGAAAACCTTTTGCTCTGGTTATGCTTAGTGAAGACATGACGACAGTCTTTCTCAAGACTAAACAAATGCTGATTTCGTTCACCTCCCTCACTCAATCAGTGCGTCTTGTTAATTACCATGATAGCAATTTTCAAGCTGTCTAAATGTGTCCACGATGACAAAGACAGTATTAATTGAATGGCGTGATGGGCCGAGTTCCTTTTTTAATTCGACGTGTCACACGTCGAAGTAATGCTTTTGTGGACAAAAAACGGGTGGAGGCGATTTACGTCAGCAGCATCTCCTCAAAAGCCAGACACATTTGTTCAACTCTGATCCGGCAAAATTCAAGTATGTGGGTGGGTCACTTGCAGTGCGCAAGTACAAATGGTATTATGCTCTACAGAATAAACACAAGACGTTTGAAGTATGATAACCTCTAACAATGTCCTTAAGCGAAAAACCGTCTCCCGATAGTATACGATCTGTGGATGACGTCAGCCAAATGTCATCGTAAAGGTGTGCGCTCATACGAAAAATTGCGGCGTGTAACTGCGCATTTCGGCAAGTCAGCTCTTCAAATTGCGGTCGGTTAGAGGCTATGCGTGGACATCGAGATGGCTCCTCTCTTATCGCAAAGTACAATACAAAGTGACTCATCACTTACCGTTAGCGGTAATCTGGATGGTACACCGAATGTTTACGGTGGAATCTGGACGGTAAATTGAATGCGAGGCGTGCATAGCCTCGCTGCTTTCTGGGTGCGATATATTACAGTATTTTATTACGCTTATTTGTGGTGTTGTTTCTTATTGAACGAGTGAACAAGCCTTACTCGAGGTCGGGACTTAAGACGCCGGCCCCGACCCCACCCCGTGTTTCAGTATGGAAAGGGTCGGAGCGTGGGCCCGCGCTTTAGGGAAACGTTTTGACTCTTGGAGCACAGATAAACAATAGCGAGATAAGGGAAAGCAGGAGGAGGGAACGAGAATACAACGATGGTGCCGAAAACATTGTAACGAGAGAAAGATTAACTAAAGTCCGGACCTTCGACGCGACGTCGGAGTCCTGTGTGGAAAGGAGAAAAGAAGGAAGGGTGTAGGGTTTTTGCCTGTGGGGACAAGCCAGGGCCTGGACCCCGAATACCGCATTCGGGGTCCAGTGTAGAAGTGGCTTAAGTTCGGGGACAGCTAACATCAGCCAATTACGAGTACCAAAGACACGCTTTCCTTTACTTTATTTGTTATTCTTAACAACAGATCCCCCTACAAATAAAAAATAAAACATCACCCCGATTTTCCGAAGGTTAAGGGTAAAAGTATCTTTGCGATTCTTCAATGTAAAAGAAATTGTAATTAGAGTTTAAACTATAAGCAAGAAATCCTACGAACTTTTGAATTCATTTACATTGACATAGGAAAGCTACATAACAGTAATAAAAAAAAACCATTCAACATTAATCACGTAACGTTAATATGTTCCTGTCAAAGGTCTTCCATAGATTAGCTACTGAAACTGTCCACGCGTGAAAGGCTTAAGGGACAAAGACGGTCGAGTGGAAACCAGTTTTATATGAAGGGAAAGTGCAAGAAGATTGACACGCTACGAACACGACACACTTCCTACTGACGTATGGCACTAACTCAGGTTACACCCCCCCCCCAAAAAAAAAACATCCTTGAACCATAAAAATAGAAAAGCTAATTTTCTATTGTTCTCCTTATAAAACTAGTGTCATAAAGACACTAAACTGAAAGACTATACGTTCTATTAAAAAAAAAAAGACGAAAAAAAAACTACGTTCGTGGTTATGGTAGCTGTGAGATGCGATTGCTTGAACTCGGTCAGTGCTTACAGGACGAAAAGCCAAATGGGCTCGATTAATGTTAAATAAAATCAGATACAAATTTATTTCCATTGCCTTTTGGACTTAATTGTTGCCTGCCTGAGCGGGAATTAAACCCACGACCTTTGAGACCATATCGGCGAAAACCCTACAACTAACCATATATTTTTTTTCTTATTAATTTCTTTGAGCCTTAAATCAGCCGCAGCAAATTAACGCTCGTGTGGCTGAACCGGCTCAATTTTGAACATTACTACATTTTTTTGAGAAGAAGAATTATCCGGTAAAGGGAGGTGCCAACCCGCGAATTTGAACCCAGAAACCTCCGATTATCGTAGTGCTCGAAAGATTATCCAGAGTAGTTCCCATAGCTGCTGAAGGAGCATGGTAGTCTCTCATGCTACCCTGGCCAGCAGTCCTGGGGGAACTTTGCCAAGATCCCCTTTCCAGGGGTTTGACCAGATCTGCAAACCTCAGCATGTTTTGTTTTTTACACGGCATTTTTAAAACGTAATGGTCAAAAACAGCATTTGACACACAAGCATACACACAGATATCATACAGCAGCAAGCACTTTCCCCGATCATCACTGGAGGCGTGCTTTTCAGCCGTGCCAGTATGGATCGACGTCAAAAGATCGAGTGAAACGAACGAAATGACTAGTTTACATAATTTATATAGCCACAGAAATGATTAAATGTTGCTTCACCTCCAAGGATCGCAAGACTTTGTTTTGGGCTTTTTGCGTTTATGTGAGACCTATTCTTGAATATGCGAGTCCCGTTTGGTCCCCACACTTAATTAGGGACATTGACCATATCGAGTCGGTTCAGCAATCGTTCACCAAGTGTCTGTTGGGTCTTAGGGATAACCCGTATGGAGGCCGTCTAAAGGCTTTAACGGCTGACTCGCTGGAATTGCGTAGGCTTAAATCTGACCTCAGGCTTACCTGTTCCCTTTTACATGATCTTTGCAGTGTTGATTACCGCCGCTTCTTCTCCATTAACTTTGATTGTAGGACCAGAGGGCATCCCTTTAAACTTACTGTCCAACCTAATGTGCGATATTGTTTTAAGTTCTTCTCACATCGTGTTGTTAAAGTGTGGAATGAATTGCCCACTGATGTGGTGACTTCGCCATCATTAGCATGTTTTAAATCCAGACTCGCAAAATGTGAGTTAACGAGGTATGTCAGGTGGGCTTAGCTATTTTTACCTTTTCTGTTTTATGGGGCTCTTTTTTTTTCCTTCCCCAGCCTGCTTTTTATTGTTCTTAAACTTTTCTTTGGGCAGGTGTTAGTGGTCACCCACGACCCTTCCTGTTCCCTTTGCAACCTCTGGTGCATAAAATGTTTTTATATTTATATTTAGAAACCTTAACCAGCTGAGAAAGACAGATTCCCATGCCATCAGATGTCTTTTTATCTTATTTATACAGCCAAAAAAAAAAAAAAACATTAAACAGCTGAGAAATACACATAGTCCTGTCAGATGTCAATTTCTTTCTCAGATTATTTATCTAATTTACATAGCCACAAAAAACATTAAGCATCTGAGAAAGACAGATTCCCAGTCCCGTCAGATGTGTTGTTGTCTTTCTCCAGTTAATTATCTTATATAAAACCACAAAAACTATTACGCACCTGTGAAAGACAGATTTTTGTCACGTCTTGTTTTATTAATCTAATTTATTTAGCATCTGACAAAGACATATCCCCAGTCCCGTCAGATCTCTTGTTTTCTTTCTCAGATTATTTATCTAATTTAAATGTCTACAAATACATTTAGCATCAGAGAAAGACAGACCCGTCGGATGTCTTGTTTTCTTTCTCCGATTATTTATCTGCTACTACAACAAAAGTGGTGTGAAAAGTTTCTGGGAAAAGACTAACTTATTTCGCCATTACTAATGATATTATTTCCTCTTTTTCCCCTAGATAATGTGATGTTACAGTCTTTTGTAATTACCATTTCCATACTAGGCTTGATCTTCAGCTGCATTTTAATTATTTCTGTATATGCGGTAAGTATCTTGCATATTTTTCAATGTGTATTTCTTCACCAGTAAAAGAACCGAGTAGGCTATGCAGGAACACTGGGCATGGGAGAACAACAACTGAATTGTTAATGGTTCTTTACTAAGGAGTAGATGGCAAATATAATATGATATTTGTTTGCCATAAGACGAATCGTTCAAATATATAGCAAACAACAGTGGGCCAAGTATAGCCCCTTGTGGCACATCACTGTACGTTAGTAGTTCGTCTAACAAAGTTTGTAGAACACAACCAAGAACGAGACGATACCGTGAGGGAAGAAAATTCGAGACGAGACTGAGACCACGACATTATCAAAATTAAAAGTTAAGTCTCGACAAGTCTTCTTCCGACAGATTAATTCAACTTTTTCCTATAAGGACAAAATGAGTGTGTGTTTGTTTTTTTTCCCCATTAAAAAACGATTATACAGTTGTATTTGGTTCCTTTCGTGTTTTTCAACTATGGTAATTAGCTGTTAATCTATATGTGTATTATTTAATTAATGCCATTGTTCATGATAATTAAGGCTATCAGTACTATCGTTCATGTTAATTATGGCCATTGTTCATGAATTTTTAGGTGAAATTGGTGTATTTTTCCCCCACTTCCATTGTAAGCGAGTTCAGCTTTACGAGAAATTCGAGAAGTATAAGAGACTTGCCGATTTATTGAGACGAGTAACACCAGATCGAGACACTGGAAAATAAAAGTTGAGAGGAGACCAAGATTACGCAATTCTGGTCTTGTCGCGACTGAATCCCCATTTACGGTTAACAAAGGACATTCTTGTCGTTTACAGTGTTCACTTTTTTTTTTTTTTTAAATGCGCATTGTTCTGTTCACTCATTTATTTCTTTTCACCACACCAATTTTGACATTTAGTTACATCCTCATGACAATCGCTATTCACACTGACGCACTGCTATTTAAAGTCGGTTGACATTTAGCAGGAAAATCAATTGATTACGATTGCTGTAGCAGCTTGTCAACAGCTTGCCGTGACTTCCTTTGTCATGTTGAAACTGTCACATTCGCACGGTACATTCAGTCGTTTCCTTGCCGTTATAAATTTATCAACTTTCTTGGTGGTACAGTAATGGCCAAAGTCAAACCTGAAATCTGAATTCACTAACACAATTTACAGTTTAACAAATACAAATTTATAGCTGACCATTCATAATTTTAGCTAAAGCCTTAACTTTCCAACACTTCCTAAGAATGGCTAGTTTAATAATAGAATAATATAATTTTGTCACGCTAGCAACAGGTCTAGCAAGGACCCTAAGATCGCTAACAGCCAGCCTCAATTAAAAAAGAGAAGGTAATCATAAATAATGATACAGATTGGCCAAGGGAAGGTGAGGGGATTAGGTATTGGGACACGAATGCCTTACCACCAAGGTTAGACCTGTCACGGACTCTATGGCCTCCAATGGCATCGCCAAACCTGTTGGACACGGGAGGTGTAAGATCGGCCCAAGTAAAAAATAAAATCCAGATGAACAAATGAAACCGTTAAAAAGCAACATTATATAATACAAAGTATGGTTATGATAAGTACTAAAAACAAAAGCATCCTCAAAATGGGAATTGTCACCAGCTAAAAATGAATAAATAAAAAAATAAAAATAATAATATAATACAATAATAGATTTAGCCCAAAGGATTTAGCCCAAAGGACGAGGTTTGGAAGTAGAACACATGTAATAGTGCAACTCGTGTCATTCTTTTAAGGGTTTAACCTTGATTGACACGCCTAAGCGGATTGCCCACATTTCCACAAGACAATACCATAAGGAAGTTGTAAAAACCGCAGATGTAACATCCACATTGCTGTATATTTCCCTGTGCTTAGAATTAAAGTTAGGGTCTATTGAAATTGAAAATTAATGTTTGAATTGGAATGTGTCCGTTACTTGTCCACTTTGAAACTATGTTTTATATTCAACACATTCAACATTTGATGTT
This sequence comes from Lithobius niger, assembly GCA_023313725.1. Lineage (NCBI taxonomy): Eukaryota > Metazoa > Arthropoda > Chilopoda > Lithobiomorpha > Lithobiidae > Lithobius > Lithobius niger. The sequence continues at coordinate 127,183 of JAHWFP010071573.1, forward strand.
GCAGAGAAATACTTGTGGTTTAATGCCATGGCTCCTATTGGTGGCAATGTCACTTGTATTGGGCTGCTTCGGTCTATTAACCGGCTTCTTGCTTAGGGTAAGTTAATTAGTTTTACATATTTTTGTTTTTATTGTTAAGAGTAAAAGAAAAGATACAAAAAATTCTTAACCCTCTCTACTGCACTTCTCACAAGTTATCAACCCCTTTGCAAAAATGGGCCGGTGTAAGCGATTTAGAGGACAGTTTTTATCAATTGCAGTCTCTGCAGTTAAAAAAAAAACAACCTCCGCGGGATGCTGTCTCGGATGATTTTCTACATCATTGGGTAGCATTCAATAAAAACTGTCCCCTTAATTGCTTAACTGGCCCATTATTGCTAAAGTGCACCAAACTAGAACATCCTGCTATCTGTGCTTGCTATAGGCTTCTCGGCATGCACAGTGTTGGCATATTCAGTCAAACCTACCTAAAGTTTGCAAACTCCTATTTTTTTTTATCTGAAATGGTGAATAAAATACTAATAAACAAGAATTTTTAGTAAACAAATGGTGTTTTAAGGACCACTTGACTCATGTTGATCTTACTAATTTGTTATTTTTGTATTCACCAAACAGGAAACAACAGCTGTTATCTTTGTGGGAATTATTTTGGTCTCTGATGTAAGTATGGTATAAGTTATAAAAAAAATAAAAAGCCTCACTTAACTGAGAATTTTAATTAAATAATTGATACTGAAATAAGAACTGCTTCAACTGTAGTTTTGACTTTTTTTTTGGGGGGGGGAGGAGGTTAAGGAACAAAAATCCTTCCAAAATTCAAAGAAGAAACCACATCATGAAGACACCTAAACAAACTAAGTTTTATGTAAATGCAAACAGCCAGTATAAGTTTACTGTCGCAACAGTCTTATTTTCTATTATAGAGGAGTAGCTGAACAAACAAAAACAAGCACCAACGCAAACTGACCTGACCTATTTAATGAATAGCATAGGTGCAGAGAAAGTAGCCCAGTGTTGGACTAGGTCATTGGGCCATTACATAAATTGACCCAGTGTAACCCAGTATGACCTACTGTGCTGCAAAGGGAACCACAACTCTGCAACTTTTTTTTTTTAATTAATTTCTTTTGAACCTTAAGTCAGTCGAAGCAATATAATGCTCGTTTGGCTGAACAGGCTCAATTTTGAACACTACCAAACTTTTTAGACAAGAAGAAATATCTGGCAAAGAGAGGTGCCAACCCGGGGATTCAATCCGGGAAACCTCCGATCATTGTACGGGCCGAAAGATTGTCCAGAATTGGCCAGAACAGTTCCGATAGCCACTGAAGGAGCATGGTAGACACTCACGCTACCCTGGCAGGGACTTTGCCAAAATCTCCTTTCCAGGGGTTCGACCAGATCCGCAAATCTCCAGCAACCAGGCTGAGCTCTCTCTCAGCCCAGCCACGATGACCACTGAAGGAAGGAAAAATCCCTTTCGGGAGAGTTACGAAAAGTAAAGAAAACGAATGGGTCCATGGATGGGCTAACAGCTACTGACACGAAGTCTAAAATAAAATTACACAACTAAAAAAGAAACATAACACAGTGCTTAAGAAAATAAAATACAGTAGTTACAGTAAAAATAAAATGAAACAGTGAAAAATGGACGGATCCAAAGGAACCCCAGTCGTCGAGTTTTACATGGTATGAAATGAAAGCCTTTATCATAAAAAGAAAACTGGACGTGCCATAAACAGGTGTAGCAAAAGTGTGTCCATTGTAAACAAAAAAGATGCACATAGAGTAAAACAAAAACGTACAATAAAAAAGGTAAAATACAGTTAAAATCAATAACATTTCAAAAACTTGGACAGTTCGATTTTGGAAATTACTCATTACGCTCACTTTCAAAAACAGGATACTGTCAGTAACTTGCAAATTTTCGATTGTATTTCAACAATCTTCCATCAGGCAGCGTCAAGAAAATTGAGTCAAGCAGACGAAAATGTAACCAGAAGACTCAATTTTCTTGATCCTGCCTGATGAAGCTTGTTGAAATAAAATCGAAAATTTGCAAGATACTGACAGTGTCCTGTTTTTGCAAGTGAGCGTAATGAGTAATTTCCAAGATCGAAGTGAATCAACAGCGTTTCAAAGTAATTCAAGTAAGCCTAACGGTTTATTTTGTGAAACTTGGACAGGTCCACAAATTTAAATTTTTTCCTGAAAACAGGTACAGAACAGCCATTAACCAAATTTGATAGAAGAGTTCCATACTGCAAATACTGGCTGTCCGAAGAAAAACTTCCGACAGTCCAATCTAGCTTTTCCAATAATTAACTTACAATTATGACCTCTCGTTGCACTACTGTTACGAAGGTGGACCGTCTCAGAGTAATTGAAGTTCATAGTGCAGTACAGAATATTGTAGCATCTCTCGTTCGACTGATCTTAAGTCAGAACTCAATATTTTATATCATGGTTGAGTAGATGTAAGCGTAAGATCAACTGTTTCCGTTAACATCTTTTCACGGTCTATTGGAAATTGTAAGAAGCTTCTACTAGCTTTTTCAAATAAATGGGATCGAAACTGAATTTTGGTTAAAAGCATAACCCTAGCCAGAATACATCCCATAGATGCTGAGCAACCCTTTCGAATGTCAATCTAGTAGCAGTCGCCACTTGGCCAGTAGACCTTAGAAAGCACTCGCCACATACCAAATACGTCTTGTAAGATGCAATGGTTTCTCTAATTTATGCATTAACAAAATTGTGCAATTTTCTTAAACTCCAGTATTATTGCAGAAAAACCAGTTACATAGCCATTATAAATCTGAGCATACTGCCACAAACCATTGTCTCTAACTTACATGGTTCCAGGAGATACCCCCTTTTTAGTGGCATGCTCTGTAGCTAGTTGCCGTTTTGGCGAATAAGGCTAAATTCCAAGTCGCCAACTGTTGATTTCCACCAACCGACATTGGAAAGGGTTGATGCCGAGTGCTGACATCTATACTGAGCCTCGAATTCCTCAGAAAGTCCTAAAGTTAAAAACCAAAAATTCAAGCTCCTGGATCAGACTGGGTACTTGGTCCGACTGGGTCACACTGTCATTAGTTCAATGGGTCACGAAACGTGTGACCCAGTCCAACTCTGAAATGGTCATAAAATAAACTTTAAACCAGAAAAGATTTACAATTGCGTAGTACGTACCCAAGAGTACAAAGTGTAGTACTCGGGCTCAGTCACTATCATAGAGTGGTCAGAAACATAACAGAGCCAATCTTCGTTTCATCCGGTTGTGGGACTAAGTTCGTAAAGTCGATGGTTTCACAAATGGTGGACTATGGTAAAAATGTGCATTTCCGATTTAAAATAGAACTTGTGCAATGTCCTATTTAAATTTAAATACCTGTAGCCTTAAGCGAACTTAGTGAAATACAACAATCGGATAACATTGACGTCTTTGAGGAAGCTTAAGAACAGTTTAGCAGCAAAATATGAACTGAATGCAGTTATGTTTTTAATTTTCTTTTATTACAAATTCCCTTTGCACACTAAAAACCTGTCTTTTTTGTTGTTTTTAGATTGTGTGCTTTTGTGCGGTATTGTCATATTATGACGTTAGATGTGAAAGATCATTTAGAAGGCAACGAAGAAGGTAATTATCTCGTAGCTATAGGTTTACCAAGAGATGTATTCAAACTAACACAAAATAACCAAACCCAGCTGAAAGCAAATGGCCGTTTAATGCTTTTCTGTAAATCGGACAGTGACTTGTGAATTATTAAAGCCAACAGTATGGCCAAGTGATAAAACAAACTTTTATGTTAATTCCTTTTTGTTCCTTCGATCAGTAATTTATTATCCTAGTTCTTATCACATTATTAAACAAAGCTTAATTTCCCTGGAAAAAAAAATCATACAAAAACCCCACAAGGGTAAAAGGAGCCACCAAAGTTTTGCCATTTAACCTCTTGATGCCCGTGGTCCCGCTAGATGGACCACTTCATGACGGGGCAAAAGTGTTTGTAGGCGCAACACGAGCTTTAACAATATTACTAACAATGGGGAACAAATTTGTGGGATGACAGCTGTGGTGTGCGCCGAATGTTCATAGATAGATAAATGATTAAAAATTACTGCAATCTTTGCTGTTAGCTCCTCTCGTAGTAACACTAGAAAAAGGCACGATTTCCAGTCAAATGTGAACTGAATGACAAATTTCACCCAGATCTGTCGCATAAAATATTTTTCCCCAATGACAGAACTTTATCTGTACTACTTCATTACTTAAAATTAACTAATTTTACGTCCCAGGTGACACATTTTATTGAGAATCAGCTAATGGTGTCAGGGAACAAAGACCGCCTATTTCACCAAATTCTAGGTTGATTGGCGGCATTATTTATTTAGCCTCACCATAGTTGAATTTGTGAAAACCACAAATCCAGGACTTTCAGATAATATACCATAGCCAGTGGCTGCTAATGTAACAATACTGCAATTTAATAATGACTTTTTTACAATGAAGTCTGACAATTGAACTTGATGCGGACAGTTGAATAAAAAAAATAAAATGCCAGGTGCTTCAATTTGTAACTTCTCTCAAAAATAAAATATTTTTTCTGAGAGGTTTTAAAGGGCGAACAAAGCTCCTAATTCGTTAAAAGTACATTCAATCAGTTAAGAATTCTTCACTGCTTGTCCCCCAAATTCTCCTCACTGTACATTAAGAGTTCTTCACTGCTTGTCCCTCATGTTCTCCTCACCGTACGTTACGAGTTCTTCACTGCTTGTCCCTCATGTTCTCCTCACCGTACATTAAGAATTCTTCACTGCTTGTCCATGTTCTCCTCACCGTACATTAAGAATTCTTCATTGATTGTCCCTCACGTTCTCCTCACCGTACATTAAGAGTTCTTCACTGCTTGTCCCTATGTTCTCCTCACCGTACATTAAGAATTCTTCACTGTTCATCCCTCATGTTCTCCTCACCGTACATTAACTCTTCACTGCTAGTCCCTCATATTCTCCTCACCGTACATTAAAGAGTTCTTCACTGCTTGTCCCTCATATTCTCCTCACCTTACAAGTTATGACTATTTACATATTAAGCTACCACTATTAAAAAAAAATGTCTGTTGTAATTTCCCCCCTTTTGCCTTCAAACCATGGACCGATTTGTAATAAATACATGTTACAGCTAATGCCACTTGAATTAAGAGGAGTTTGTTACTACGTAGTTCTCTGAAACACACTCGTATCTTTCAGTGTCATCTAACAATATTCATATTCTTTTGCAGACCGAAAGCATTCGTAATAGACAATGTAGGACTTTACACAACTAGAAGTCACCACCCCAGATAGCATTAGCCAAGAATATTCCATTTTGTTGAAGAACCGGTAACTCATAAGAAAAATTAGTGTTTTTTTTTTTTTAATCAAGTTTGGTGTTGAATCAAGTGTTAGGCTTGTGGCATGATTATGTTGGAACATTTTCAATATTCAGGAAATAAAAAATAAATTATGTTTTTTTATTTTGTGTACATTATTGTGCCTGGAATTAGGCAGTTTCAAGGCACTTCAATGAACTAAAAGAGTTATGGTACACTTACGTGAATAACACCCTCCACATAAAATAAGCAAATATTTTTCTCTGTACTTGACACGATTGACATAACAAGGCTAAATTATCAGTTGTAATATTATATAGTCAAACAGTGGATTTAGAACATTATTCGAACATTAACAGTGAGTGACGCGACATCCCAACACATTGTGCAATTGCTTGCAACTTCACGTGAGTTAATAATAATAGTAATAATAATAACTTTAATCAGCAAGTTGAAGGTGGTTAGAAACAGACAGGGCAAAGGATGCCACTTTTCCAGTCTGTAAATTTCAAAAGTTTAAAAGTTAAATATTATAAAGGGTAGTGGGTAGCTAACTGCACTGTGTTCACAGGCCTCTAGGAAGGATGTCAAGTTAGATAGTCCCAGTTTACGCTTGAAGACAGCAACAGATGGTAATGAGACAATCTGATGCGCTAAGCTCAGACAAAGCTGACAGCAAAATTTTTTTGGCAATCTATCCTAATTCGAGGGACTACTAAGGGACTCCCCCAAGTCCAAGTTACTATACTTAAATTGAAAAAGACAAGTCAGTCGACAAATAGTCATGCAGAAGTTTGAAGGTAAGTATGAGGTTAGCCTTAAGGCGTTAAGACTTGACTTTCTGAGACGGGCATTGTACGGCAAGAGCCACATTCCAGTCAAGAGCATTTTGTGCAACGACGTTGTGCGTATTCAATATGTTCGATATCTTGCACGAGATAAGGGGACCAAACAGGAGTAGCACAGCTCTTCTCTCGCTCGTATTCACTGGTTCAGCTCTTCTGTTTGCGGATTTTACTTTTTTCTTAAAACTATGATGAACACACAAGATAAAATCCGTTTTTGCTTATCCTAAAATGCCCAAGTTATTTAATTCAATGTTTCAACGATATATCTCAAAAACGAAATGATATGTACCTATATATATCTGCAAATTTTCGACAGTCCTTAATCTACTGGCGATTTACAGTCACAGCCAACTGTCGTCTTCAGGCACTACACTTCCTCACTCTTTCCTTGTCGCTACTAGCGTATTTCTTGTTTTTGAAACTCTGCGTAATTTTGGTGTATTTCGTTGACGTGTCTCACGACTTTCAAAGTAAACGACTCGACAGTATTTAAATTTAATGTTCAGTGCTCAAAACAGAAAATGGGTGCTAATCGGGCTCCACACCATTGTTGGGATACCAACAAGACGGGACCCCAACAATGCACCGTTTCACTTTTCGTTTATTACCTTATTTGGTACAATGAAAGCCGGGAGGTAGAGAGTGCATTTATAAGTAAATATGTTTGGATAAGCAAAAACAGTATTTTGCCAGCCCCCATACAGGCCGGCTGAAAAATGTTTCTATTGCCCAATAGGAAATAAACATTACCTGTCAATTTGTTGCATTCTTTCGAAGGATGCTTTCTCTTGTGCAGCCCCTCTACAAAAGTGTTCAGGCGAGACGGCCTGTCATCTTTTTCCGTCTCAATATGTTGTGGTGGTGACTCAAAAGGGGAGGTAGGGTGGGCACAGGTAATGTATATTTCCTATTAGACAATAGAAACAATATTCAGCAGAATATCCGGCAAAATACTGTTTCTACGGTATATGCTGTTCGCAAATATCATTACCTGTAAATTTATTGCATTTACACGAGACCTCGTGAATGCTGGAGGTGGGCACCAACTGACGAGTTATGTAGGGTTATGGTATGAGCTGGCTCCCCCCAAAGGATACAACTTCGCACTATATGGAAAACAGATAAACAGGTCATTGGATTTTCTTTGCAGGATGTTGTGGGTCTTGCATCTCCTTCAAGACGTCCGCTTCATGGATATTCGTTTTCAGTGCTTAAAGGGGATGGACAACACGTCTGGCAGTGACGATGGGTCCCAGACGATGAAGTCCTTCATCTTGCATTGGCATCTTCTTGAAGTAATGACTCGTGAAGACAGTCTGGCTTCTCCAGGAGACGGCTTGGAGGATCTCGGAGATGGTAATCATGTTGTGGAATGCCCAAGATGCTGAAAACACCCTCAGTTCATGAGCAGGCACCCTGATGATGATGTCAGCACCAACGATGTTGAGGTGTTCATAAGCGTTGATACTGACCGTCTTGATCCAGGTCGTAATTATGCTCGCTGAGGTCTCGCCCAAGTCCACTCTGAAGGGGAGGAATGGCTGGTTACGTCACTTGTGGAATTCGTTGTTCTCTGTCCTTTTACTGTAACAGTGTAATGCACGTACAGGACAACGGAGACATTCTGGTTCATCGCCAAATATGTTCGTAAGTGCTGGAATGATAATCGGCTGTGATGGCTAGCAGGGCTTCTGGTTCTTAGCACGAGAGGAGGCTCTTAGTCAAAGATGAACGGCCACAGAGTTTTCGTGGAAGAACCTCTATCAGGTCTTCATGTGCATTGGTGAGAGCTGTCTTTCTCCCTGTTGTAAACATTCTTGTCGATGATTGTCAAAGTCGATTTTGAAGGGCTGGTTTGGGCCTATTGTGAAAAACGTTGTCTTCGTCCTTTGCATTCTTTCGAAGGATGCTTTCTCTCGCTGGAGGTTTTCAGGTTGAAAAGAGCCGGTCAGCTGCATAACCCGGTCTGCGCATCTCTACAAAAGCGTTCACGTGAGACGGCCTGTCATTTTTTTCCGTCTCGATATGCCTTGTGGTGACTCAAGAAGGGAGGTAGGGTGGGCACAGGTAAAAAGAATAATGCACGTTCAGGACAAAGGAGATGTGTGAGTTCATCGTTAATTATGCTGGTGAGTGTAGGAACGACGAATGGCAACGATTGTTTCCAGGTTTCCAGGTTTCCTGAGTTTTGGTCTGACATGAGGCTGGAGGTCTCAGATGAATGGCTGTGTGTTTCTTGTAGTAGAAGCAGTGAGCTGAATCGATGGGTGGCTCTTGAACTTATTTAATTATATACCTAAATTAATTTTACTATTTGCAGTATTAACTGCATTCCAAACGTAGTACACTAGCAAAATTCACGGCTGTTGCAAGGCTGTGGACAACAAAAACTCCAATTTTTAAGTTTGTAAGCCTTGAACTTTTGGTTTTCAAACTTAAGACTCTTCAAGGAATTCAAGGCCATGTACAACCTTGAATTAATTTAAAACGTAACATCTGGAACCAGTACCTAACCTTTTACGCTGATCTTCAATAGCCATGCTCTCTCAAGGTGCATTACCGACTTGTAATGCAACTTCCCGCCACTACGTGGTTTTCAAAATTCGCTCCCCATTCAGCCTCCCTTTACATCTCGAAGATAGTAAAGTACGTATTTCTGTTATTCCATGTGCAGGCCGACACCACTTCGTCCACTGGAATGCCTCACACAAAAGTCCACGACGACACCCACGCTCTCTGCTTGTGTGCCCTTACCTCCGGCAGGTGATCCAAGTGATTTGGAGCTGTTTTGTATGCGCTCCGGATCACCTCAAAGATCCACTGGTTATGTTGATTGGTTCCAATGTGGTTCAAAGGTCTTGTGAGAAAGTTTGAAAAATAGACGGGTTCATTTTTCCGTTTAACCTTCCCCGTTTTTTGCTGAACAGGGCCTCTGTTGTCTCAAAGTGAAACTGTAGTGCTCTAATGGTTTACTGCACTCTTTCATAACTATGACACTCCACGATCGGTCCCAGGGCCTTCATCACCTCCGGTTTAGTCACATCTTCATATTTTAAATGTTTAATCCTGAAGTCTGGTGTAAAATTCAAATGGACAGTCGACCAGTCTTGGGAGGCTCTGAAGCAGTGCGTATCCCTGGAGAAAGCTGCCATTTCACCTTGTCGTGCTGCCATGGCTAGAGCAACAATTAAGGCTGTCTTTTGTGACATATGAAGCAAAGAGGCTGCCTTAACGGGTTCACATGGAGCAACTGATAGGCTGGCCAGGACAAGTAGGAGATTCCAGACAGGGAATAGTTTTCTTGCTCGACATACGCAAAATGAATGAAGTGATTTTCATAAGATTACACTTTCGGTAATTTCTTCTTTATTCGGCACCAAAGTACGAAGTTTATGGCAAAATGGCATCCGTTAATTTGATGATGAGTCAGCTCCAATCATGCGCACCGACTTAAGGCAGTGACAATGACAAAGCATCATCCGCCATCTTGAATCTTTTGGCTAATGGAACTACCGCTTCTTTCACTGCCGCTGTAACATTTTAGGTGAAGAAGGTTTGTAACAGCTTCCTTACGCCTAGCCCGAAAATCTTCCACAAGGGAACTTACAGAGTTTACAATAAAGTCACCCGTTGCAGTATTCTCTGGTAAGGTAGGCACTACGTTTGGCTTTGAAATATCTAATGGATACGACAAGTTAGAATTGACTTCTAAAGGATCATTAACACGTAATATCTATGTACAACCTGTTCCTTGCATAGGTAGTATGATGGGCTACAGTTGAATTCATGTTCAAATTGACTTTCCAGAGTTTTATGATGAAGCCACTTGTATAGATCCTTACGTTGGTCCGAGTGTTTCCAATTATTTTCCATCGCAGAAATCTTGTCCGCTGTGTGTTCTAGGTAAATTTCACAGGGAAGAAGATAAAAATCATACGACCTACATTTATAGTACACAAAGTGTACTCACTACTCACCCAGTGTCCTTCGGTGGTTACACACAACTAATTCTCTAGATGATATATCAAAATGTTTCCCAAAGACTAGATTAATCCTAAATCTTTCCAAGAATTCAGAACAGAACTTGCCCAAAACAATAAGTGATGTGGCTCACTGTTGGGACAAAAACAATGTTGAGGAGCTTGATAGTACCCTTGTTTTTTATTAACAGGCACTGAGTATTAAATGAAACAAATTTAAGCTAGAATTAAAAGGTTAATATTTTGATTTTTGAGGAAAAGTAAAAACCAGCACTGCACATTTTTTAAGAAATCCTTTGTTGAAACTCAAAAGCCTTCACAGTTGCGATGCTAGCCTTACACTGGTCACATGGTGGCTTGGCTTGGCAGCGTTCATCCTTAATAAATGCAGGTGGCCTTTTCCAAGTTTCATCCTTAAAATACAGTTGGATTTAATACCTTCCGGTGCCATATTGCCAGGGTTCCTGAATCCACTCATGTCTTTACAAGGAAGTGCCAAATATTGATTGCTGGTGTCAGATTTGAAATCTTGAAATTTCCAGCTTCCTTGCTCGCTGGCCTGGCAACTATGGCAGATGCCCTAACACGGTCAAACACAATTGTTTAACCCTAGTGTCCTGACAGAAACAATTATTGTGTAGCCCTTGTAATTCACAACATAATGCTGTAAAATGTTCGTCTGTAATGTGTACGGTTCATGCTGGGTACCCAGAGGAAAGCACCTGTTAAAAAACACATGCAAGGGAGGAGGAGTGAGAAGTAACCCTCTTGAATGTCAATTTAGCAGCAGTTCCCATTCAGCCAGTAGCCTTAGACACGACTTGCTATTTTCTAATTTCTACTTGCCACTAGCGGTTATAAACAGGACAGAAAGCCAAAAATGTCTTTTGCCACTAGGGGTGGCACGACAATCGATAATATCGCGGTAAAAATTTTCTTCGATTATTGTATCGCACTTTTTCTGATTTATCGAATTATCGTGCAAGCCCCGAAGCTTAAATTATCATATCCTGAAAACCGTAATAAACAGCGGTTTGCGGCGTTGCGTTTGGAATTACAAGGGGTATCCAACCAAGTGTGCAGTACTGTTGCTAGCCATTTTAGCTGCTTGGAGAGTTAGTTAATGCAAACAATATGTAAGCATTACGTAGCATCGTAACTGCTAAATTGTTTGCTACGTGGTGAGGAAATAATGGACAATGGCAACTGCATTTTCATGTCTATTGGCCAAATGGCGAGTGCCACACAATTCACATTTGTGAAGGTTGCACAGTAGGCTTCAGCCAAGGTATTTTAACATTTATTTAATGCCTTTTTTTTTTTAAATGGTCATTCCAGCCTCAAAATTTGTTTTTATTATTATCAATTATCGCGACAGTTAAAAAAGTTTTATAGGGATATACCTTTTTGTATCGTGCCACCCCTACTTGCCACACACGCACAACCAGTGTCTTACGTGACATATTTAAACACTAGTTAAAGAATGGTTTAACCCTAAAGTTATGACAATTATTGTGTAGCCCTTATAAACCTGAACATAGCGCAGCAAACTGAACGTCTGTAATGTGCAAGGTTCCAGACACATCACTATTTGAGTTTGTATTGCTAGTCACTGTTTTGGCGAGCAGGTATAAAATTCAAGTCATCAACTGTTTTTCGTTTGTCAAGTGACGACCGACATTAGAAAGGGTTGGCGAGGAGACAAGTCACTTTAATCAAACCATTTCCTTAAATAGTTACTGCTAACCCCCGACCCACATCTTAATTACAACACATGAATGCTTTTGTTAAGCAAAAGATTTGAATAGTACAGGAGTAAGGCTATGGTTTCTGGAAACCATCACGTATCGCAAATCCCAGTTTCTTACCTTTATTTGTTTTCCACCAGCTGGTTTCAAAGTGAAGCATTCAAAATTAATCAATTCAAGTTTTAGAGAAGTCTTTCATTTTTTTTCTTTGGGCAGTGCACATATTTTTCAATCAATCACTGATCGTGAGGGCTACAGAACATACAGGACCATCATCATGTGGCACAATAAAAACATTAGTCACAGCAAAATCAATGTGAAGATTTACTGAAATTAATATATCAGGATTTCTGAGTCCAAGTAGTAATCATCACGGTCATTACACACTTAATTTTTGTCACAGCTCAGCACCATTATGAGTACGCAAGAATTAAGTCCGAAGAACTGTCTCACGATTAAGCACATGCACATCACAAAAGATAGTTACTGGTAGTAATGACAACTGCATCCACATTTAAGTCAAACGGCCATGGGTCAACCACATGGACCTTCTCGTTTGTTTAACGTCTTTATCGGCAGGTCAGCACAACCTAGAACTAAACAAAAAATAAAACAAAAGTTAACAATTCTGATAATATACAAATCAGTGTTTAAATTCTAGAGTTTCATAAAGAATGTGGACTATATCTTACTTGATTTACTTGCTTGGTTAAGTTGCGGCGAGCTTGGTGTTAGTGTTTAACATGTACCCTCTTAGCATGCTTCAGCTGGTGCAGTGCTTGGTAAAATTATCACACAAATTACATAAGCTTCAAGAATGGTGTGAATGTCCTTGGACTGCTTGCTGTGTTTGATGATGACACACATTTATACTACCAAAAAGCATGCTTTTAGTTAGTTGATGCCAATTACCCATGAGCAGACACACGTGATGAAGTGCAAACAAAAACACTCAACTGGCTTAATCCTGAGCTCTAAGCTACAAGCCGGCAATAAATCGGCTGATCAAATACGTACTAAAGAGTAGCAATCAATCGTGTTTCCTGGTTTTAAATATAGTCTTACTTTCTATGTTCCGTTACAAATTTCGAAGAAAAAAATGAGGTTCGTGCTTAGCAATTAGAAATTTGGCGAAAAAAATTTAAAATGGTGTACCAATACATTAACATCCATTGACGGAAAGCCGAAATACTGACTGGCTCTTTTTTTTTTTTAATTGGATTGGTTCAGTGCAATTTTACCCAGAAGGCCAGTTCTAATGATTCACCTGATGATGCAACTAATGAATTTTGCACAAACCATCACACAACGTAGCCCAAAATCATTATACAATCGCAAACCACAAAACAATTTCAGCCAAGCTTCCCTCTTGGCAACAAATGGGATGAAAATGAAATGGTCAAAGAAGGTCATTAAATATACTAATTTGTTCCTCTTTGGAATATGGAACATCGATGAAGAAAACAAAGAACTGCTAGAAATAGGAAACCAAAACAAAATAATTCAGGAGGTGTGGTGACTGAATACCCTACTATCTATATTTACAATTTTCTGTTTCAAGTTTTAAAAATTATCGGACACTAGTAAAATTTGGGAAACACACCATTAATCGGTTTACAATTCCATCAGAACAGCTGCAAAAGCGACAATATATTTAGAAGACCTGTTGGGAGCTAGCAAGTTTATCAATATGGTAGCTGGCAAAATAACAACATGGTAGTTACTGTTTTGTGGACTACGGCATACTATTGTCTGTAACACTGTCTAATGTTAACAACAGGATGGAAAGCCAAACGGGCTTGATTAGTGATGACTAAATACAGATGCAAACCTATATCCATCACGTTTTGGACTTAAATCTCAGACTGCCTAAGCTTGAATTGAACCCTTGACTCGAGACCAAAGGCCAAAGATCTACCGCTAAGCCATACTGTTGTCCGTTTGCACGGCTTACTGGTAGAGCTTTGGCCTTTGGTTTCAATGGTCGAAGTTTCAATTCCCGATCAGTTAGTCTGACATTCAGTCTAAAATGCAACGGAAATAGGTCTGCCTCTGTGCTTATTTACGTTAACAACAAGACAAGCATTTAATTAAGAATTGAGTAAAAGCTGTTAGATTATGTTGATCCCATACTGGTTATTAAAACAAGACTAAAGATACTGAGTACCCAACCATACCTACACTAAGGTTAGAAAACGTTGGAAAGTCGTTGAAAGCTTGGTTTGCTCCAGTACAGCCCCAATCCATAAAGCAGTTAAGTAAATATAATTAGTACTAATAGCTTATACTTCTTCCATTCATTTCACCCAACTACCATTAGGCTTTACACACCAATATAAATCAGCCAACACACAATACGCTCATTGGAGGAATGCTGCCGAGTTGCTCTCCATTTTCAAAGTCAGGTTTAACGGCACATTATGTTAACAGTGAATCAGTTTAGAAATCAATATTCTTACAACGTCAGTTAACTTATACAGTCAGCTAAATTTTGTCTTATTTGAATGGGAAGAAACAGTAAAAAGAAAAACTGTAAAATAGGCTAATGTCGTTCAGCAACTGCATCTCTGGCATCATGGGAATGGCACACACAACTACGGCATATTCTGGGTGAACTGGTCTATCTTTAAGTCATTGTGAGGGTTCTTCTTTGTCTTTATTCCTCAATGGCAAATTGTATTAATACAACCCAATATTAGGTTCTTCCTTTGTATTAACCATAACCATAATTACAAAATCAAAGTCAGGGACTCGGTAAACCTGAGAAATAGTACAGCTGATCACTTGTTAACATCAAAGCCTGATCATTGATTGGCCTGGGCAGCCGATACCAATTATATTGGAATCGTTATAGGCTAGTGGTTTGGGTATACTGTCAGTTTTTAAGATATTTCCACCAAACATTTACTAATTTTCATGTTCCAATACATCATGCAAACAGTTTTTTCGAGGGCTTTCCAATGGTATTCATTTCAAACCAAAAGCAGAAGTCATTTGCAAGTTTTTCAACAAAATCAAGAACAGGTTTCAAAAAACATGCGGGTTGTATTTTTGATATTAACAGGTGTTAATATTGCTGGCTATAGTGGTAGCTGAGGCTGTACTGAACGCGAATTTTCAACCGAACCGAACCATACCAATCTTAAATGAACTGAACACAGAACACTTCCAGACCTAACAAAAGTGTACTAAACCAACAACCTTTAAAATACAATTTAAAACAACTCGGTTCACCAAGATTATTACAGTATTCACGTTTCTTAACAAATGCTAGACTTGTAAGTGTACAGATGGGGAAACTTGCTTTGGGCATAAACAAATCGACACCTTTACATTTTTTCTCACAACTTCTGCATGATTAGAGCTAGGAACTTGTGGTTTGGACCATCAGAAAGCTGGAAAAAATTCCTTCAAAACGTGGATTCAAACATCAAAAGCAGTCAATTAAAAGTGGAAATACATTTGGTTCAGTATTTTTCTTTTGAAAGGCCGAACACCAAACCCAACCGGCCATGTTCGGTTCAGTACAGCCTTAGTGGTCGCTGTCTAACAGTATGCAAGAAAAATACTGGGCAACCGCAGTCTTGCTTTCATTGAATTCAGATTCCCCTTTAAAACATTGCCTCACTTTTAATGGGATTAACTGCACTGAAGTACTAGTATTGGTGAAGAAAGCATTGAATTGCATCGGGATCGGATAGATGAAAGTTGATTATCGCCAAGCCTTAGTGATCAATAAAAATCAGTAGCCAAGGAAAGTATACTGATCATCAAAGCCAATTTCTGTTCACTGATCATAGAGTTAATAATTGTGTGGGCCTAAACTGGTGAATTATTAAGGCAGGCTAGTTGTTTGCAACATTCTATCAGTAATGGATTAACTCACCCAAATTGTGAAGTTATGATACCTGGTTCATTGTTTTTTTTTTTACGTACACATTATTGTTTCTTTAAATAAAGCTTTTACGTTCATCTCTGGAAATCACACGACCAGAAAAGCACCACATTAAACGACACAGTTCTTAATGCTGCTTATTCATTGCGATACAACAACAGACTGCCCGATACTTGGACTAGGTTAGACGTTATGACGGTTAAGTACTTAAAAAGGCGAGCTGTACCACTTAACACTCAATCATAGAATATTATGCCATTCATTTAAAGCTATGATACCTAATTCTCCACTCTCGAAATACAGGCACAACTGCATACTTATAACATAAAGTAAAGAGTTTTGTCGACGACTTTTCTTTGCTTCCTGTTAAAACGAATAATGTTTATAATGGCCCAATCAAATATTAAACATTGTTCTTTCTTAAACCAAATGTTTCTGTACTAAAATAACTCTTGGACTATACCATCCCTCCCTACCCAATAAAACAAATTGCAGCCGCTTCTGACATGTATCCATTTATTCCGCCGCTTTAAGTAGGTTGGTGCGGTTATTCATAACGCTTGTTAGTAAATAGTGCTGAACGACAGACAGAAACCAAGCTCCAAAAAATGTTGAGTGCTTGTGAATATATAAAACGGAGGAAAAAAGGTTTATTCGCTTCCGAAGTGTTACTTTGGCAAAATACAAACACAACCACATAAATAAGATATAATCACCACACTTTCCACGAAAATAAATAATAAACTAAAAATTGTAACTACGTCAACTGCAACAAATGTTAAAATATCAGTAATAAAGCTCTAATATTACAAGTTTGTAGTGTTCTCTCCAAATAGAACTTGCTCAAGATCGACTCACCCACAGTAATTAAGTAACACCTTTACGAGGTTACTAGACATACAACACTACTACATGGAAACAGAAGAAGTGCTTTGCCTCTTGAAAAGGAATGATTGCTTATACACCGAAGCAAGGCATTAAGTGTATTAAATAAAAGTCACAGTTTAATAACACAAACTAACGATTGGGTGGCGAAACAAACACTCACTGTTACTTTTTTTTTACCTAAAAGTTAAACGGAACGAGGAATTTGCAAATTGCAAGTAAGAGTGAGGTCTGATAAAGCTGCTTAAATTGGATTTGATGAAACAAAGAGGGAAACAAATTACTTCATAAACATGTACAACACGAAAATGATATTCGCTGGGATGTCAGAACCAAGAAACTGAATTTTATACCACTGCTGATCGGCTGAGAGATTTTTACTGACCTAATCTTTGCTGATTAAAAAAAAAAAAAACCTCATGGTTTCATAACAAATAATTCCAAAAAGTTACGTTTCGGCTTTACGCCATTGTTAGTAGTACGTATCGTAAATTCAGTGTCGAAATGAACCAGAACAAGTTGAACATCGGTATTAAGAGACACCTATATTGAAAGTCGTACAAGGTGACTTGACCAGAATATTGGTAGTGGCCTGATTTGATTAAACTTACACACCAAAGTTCTCATTATAGCTTAAAAGATTTTAGTATCACAAGCAAGTTTTTAAACAGCTTCAGGCAATGACGGATAAGCTGCTCACATACAAGCTGCATCACTGTGAATCTGTTAATACAGTACGTAGTACAATACCAAGCAAGATGTAAATTGACTTATAATCAAATTCAGTTATGTCCCTTTAAAGTGAGTACTCTTTCCATTTCAACTGATGAATTTGTAAAGCTGCTTTCACCCAGTGCTGTACAATAAAAACTATCCTTACAGTGGTAATGTTATCAATTCAAACTTTCAAGCTCTTGAATACATACTATAAGAGCATTATAAACCACGAAAAATAAATAAAAACACAACCTGAATATAATGTGACACAGCCTGCGTGTTAATTGATACGTTGAGGACAACAGTCTGATCCTGCAATAACTACACACAATTTTCAACGAGGCACTTGGCTAAAATCATTAGGATTTCAAAGGTCATCAAATATAATTTGCTTACTAACAACTAAACTGTCATGCTACTTTTAAACCGTTTGACCTGTACCAACTCCAATAGAAAGAAATACATAAAGCTGTAGAAATGTTTCATTATAGAATGCCCCAGCAGGAGTTATTAGTATTCTCTAGAAATCAGCAAATTTATGCTTTACAGTATAAACTGCAAATTGCATCCCCATACCGTATATTTCCGAATATAAGACGGTACTTTATTTTTCAGATTTACACCATTAAAATAGCAGCATCGTCTTATAAGCGCGTTCAAATCCATAAATCGGTCAAATTTTGGCCGATTTTGACGTTTCAATACACCATTTCGATCGTTTTTCCCGAGAGCTATCCAATGGTGCTAATCTCATGCCAGTTGCTCAAATAATTTTTGGATTATTTAGCAAAAACTAAATATGTATTGAAAAAAGCCTCAGGAAGCAGTCCAAAAGCGAAGCTATTATTACAAATTTGTTTTGAATCCTGGACCAGGGGAATTTACTAGTATACAAACTAATAAATATTATACCAAACCTTACTAAAGCCTTTATAAAGTCACCCGTCTTATAATCGCAGTCATTTATTTCTTTGGAACATGCGAGCCCCAAAATGCTACTCGTCTTATATTCGGACGTATACGGTAATTTCCTAGGCCATGCAAATATGGAAATATGTTTGGTTTATAGATGATATAGGAAGTTACCAGGCAACTATGCATTTTCTTTTT
>JAHWFP010071574.1:0-29522 GCA_023313725.1 Lithobius niger
GCTTGCAGGAATTCAGCCAACATGGCAACCAAAGTGGCGTTGACGCTATCAACGGGAATCTCAAATTTGAAACATCAAATCGCCGCTGCAGGAGGAAACCGTTCATATAATAAGACAGACACAGCAGACCACGTATTTATATCACAACACAGAACAATAATTTGGCTTCGTATTGTAATTTCAAGATTTCTAGATTGCTATGGAAACTACACTCTCCATCCCATGTTGCCAGAATAAATAGGCCTAACATCGAACCCAGTAGGCCTAATTTCTCTACTGTTGTCGCTTACGAAACTAAAACGGGACTAACAATTTGGCTTAAAATTAGGATTTAGAATTATATAAATTCTATGTTCACAGCCAAGCTAACACCGGCTGATCAACAATTGTAATAATTCCAATTAAAAAAAAAAATTAGCGTTTGGCGTTGCAGTACGTGCCAGAGGTGTGCGCTTCAACATTGTCGTAGAAGGCAGCGTAGCGTATATGAGAGCCGCGGATGTTCGAATCTTTTGATTGTTGTGAAGTACTATGTTACTGGTGATTGTGTAGCTTGCAATTAAATGCTTTATTGTTAATATTTTAAATCTAGGAAAGATACTCTGCAATAAATATAAAAAATGTAAGCATTATTGACGGTGGCACGTTCTTTGCCAGCTTAACCACGGCGGCACGTTCTTTGCCAGCTTAACCACAGCGGCTAACGTTGTATTTTACAACGGCTGCGACGGCGCAAAGAGGCTGCAAATAACGAAACGGATACTAAATATGGGTGCAAACGAAAGTATCTTAAAATTAATATGAAACGTAGCCTAGCTAAAATGTAAAAAACACCAGCAAAAAGCTTCAGCTCAACTGTAGCCGAATGAATATTGCCTCGAGCTTTTTAAGGACCATTAGCAAACATTGCACAGCCATTATAATGAGAGGAAATACAAATTTAAAATAAATTTTTCTTCGCCCCGCCTACAATAGGCCCAAAGCCTGTTTCTTAGTAATAAAAAAAATAATAAAATAAATAATACTTCACCATTGTACAGCACCTAAACCGCTGTGCCCGTGTACCAAATTGTGTCTTGATGTGCTTCGGCGTCTCCGATATTTTTGTTATTGTTGCATTAACAATGCAAACTTTCACACTCTCTATCTCGGCATGAGTCCATTTGCGGACATGGGTTTATTAGCAAAAGTTGCTTTTTTCCTTGTCCCCTATAACCACCTAAACTTTGTCAATATATTTACGGGATACCCTGTATATAATAGTTGAGGTTGTTTTATTTAGTTTAGGTTAGGCTAAACAGTTCTCAACAATGTTCGTCTTGTTTTTGTTTGCTGTGAAATTTTTTTTCCTAGGGGAGGTTTTGCTGGGGAAATTTTTACTGGGTAATTTTTTTCCATCGGGGAGATTCATTTCTGGACATTCATGCCTTCTATAAATCAATCTCCCCAACGAAAGAAAATTACCCCGTAAAAATCTCCCCAGCAAACAAAAACAAGAAGAAAATTGTTTAGAACTGTTCAGCCTCTTAACTTAAATAAAATTACAAACAAAAACGTCAAGTGTGCCGTAAAAAAGTTCACTTCATTTGTTAAAATGTACACGGATAAAAATTGAATTTTAATTGAAAAAATCAAATGTACAATTGAGAAAAGCATCTGTTTAACCATAACCTTAAACAACCTACCCTTTCTAACCATACATAACCTCTAACCTATACACATATAAATTAATTATTGGTTGTGTATCAACACCTGAGGAGAATTCCTAGGAAGATTATTTTCGAGGGAAGATTTTTTACGGAAGATTCTTTCCGGATACGTTACATCGACCTGTGCACATCCCCTGAACATCCACATACGCTGATCCTCAATTAACACGCTGCTAAGAGTCAGACGGTATCATTGCTTGTTTTAACTAAGTTTTGTTAAAAGAGATTTTAAAATTATTTTAAATAATGTTTGTTTTTAATCGGCAATTTTCGATGCGTCATATACATACGTATAATATTCACCTACAGACCTACACAATAAATTCGTTTGTGCCACAAACACACTACAGCTTGTTTATGACTCAGACAAGCTATACACATTGCAGCTGGCAGCCAACCAAATCAATTATTTGTTCGCTGGATTTTCTAAGAATGACAAACAATAGAAAAATAATAGTTCAAGTTTAGTGATGTAAAGGGTATTCTTGTTGCATACAACGTACGTAACGTTTCCTGGTCAATAAATTTACGGACATTTGTATAGTCATGGTGCAGGATATCCAGTTGAGGTTTAAAGTTAATCCTTGGGTTAAGCTCGGTAGTAACGAAAAATTGCGATATCCATCACGAAACAGGATGAGGGCTAAGCAATATTTAGCCTGAAGGTCGATGACTTACTTAACACTGAGTAGTTAGCTCCGAGCCGTAAAAAGCAGTGGTATCCATCTAGTGTCAGCGTTATTCCTGGACTTTAACAATATTTTAACCCGTGGATTAGGAGGTAAATTTAGTCCGAACTGGACCATGGCTTCAGTTGAGGGTTGTTAGGTTAGTTAATGACTGCAAAGCAAAAGATACTGTTTTGAAAGTATAGCCGTGGCTTGGTGCGTAGACGAAAGTTTCGAACATATAGTTTTGCTCCTGATGTTATGGTTTTTGTCTATCAAAACAAAAGGTTTGCAAGGATGGCAAACTTACTTTAATCTTGTTGACGACCTACCAGATATTAGCTTTACAGGGCGTTTCAGAATAAAACCGACAAACTTCCAGGGCATCTAAGGAGGTAAAGACAAGTCACAAAGTCGTTGCCTGTACAACACCTATCTAAAAATGCTTGGTCACCGAGATAGCGCCCTGTTAAACTCGAATTATTTTATGATCGAGTATTTAAGTCATAACCTGAGTCCGACTGCCTGCAAGGAGCACGCATTACTATGACCTCATGCACCAAGGCTAAATTCATTAGCTCCACAAACTCAGATGTAGCAAGGTGCACCAACCTGCGGGAACTTCCCGATAATCCAACCCCAACAATTTCTTTCATTCCGACAGGTGGAGTTAGTGACAAGTGCGCCAGCTTTCTTTCGTTTCCTCCTAAACCCCAGATTAAAACGAACGAGCCCTAAATATGGTTGTGAGCCATTTTAAAAGGTCAACAGAAACCTCAAATTTGACACAAGAGTTATTTTGAATTTTTGTTTTTGTTTTTCCATACATGTAGCCAGCACAGCTGTGGCTTTGTCTATGCCATGTAAGTCACCAAACTAAAACAAAACAACGTTGAAAGCAGACAATCAGCAGATTTTCTTGATTTTTAATAACCGACATAAGCCTGTGTGCGATTCTAAAAGGTGAATCGAACCTCGAATTTTGTCAATACAGCATTCTAGTATTTTTTTGTATTTTTTTCCATGTATATTAAGAATCTGTTTCCGACGTGTGACGCTCGATTTGAGGCTTGTGTGAACGGAAAAAAAACTGTGGAAAGTAGGGCTAGGCAAGAGTTTTGGTCACTTGATCAATGGCGTCAGTAGAAACTGAGTGGTTCTCACAAAAACTTGAAACGAACCTCGAAATGAGCAGTGAGAATTACGAGCACAATTTCAACAAATAGTAAACAGAAACTGGCGCATGCTCCTTGATAACTAAATAAAAGAATTTACTGTGAATATTTGAAAAAAAAAAATCCCATGCATTTACCGTGGTTCGAATACATTTCTGCACCAGGTAGAGGGTTTGTTGAGAGAAGCCCTTGTATATGATAAGTTGCTCATCCAATTGCGTTCGAAACTGGAATATTGTCCCATCTTGCCAAGACAGGAGCAGCTTGCCAGAGATCTCAGCATAATGAGGCGTTTTGCAGGGAAACAGTCCTGGCTTCTTTTCAAAGCGTCTCACTACCCAGCAGCTCTTAACATTTCCGTAATGAATAATGCGCTAGAAATAATGCATTTTAAATTAAGAAAGCAAAAGAAGGCAGCAGAAGTTCCTTTTTCATTATTTCTAACAAAACATGTTTTATTTTTCTAAAACCGGGGAGCCCAAGCATGTTCTTTGTTCCCGACTGTTTTAAAATGAAGCCTCCATTAACCAACTGATGATCCGGGCAATATCGGAAGGGGGGGGGGGGAAACAACGGTAACAAACTGGCACATCGGCTTTATGGCCTACGTTTGGGATTGCTACTTTGCAAGTGCCAAATTTACAACCGTAGTTGTAGCGTGCGTAATTTTTATAAAAACGTTTAAGAATTCTTGTAAACTTTATCAAAAAGCATGCCTTCGTAAGGTCATATCAGGTATTTCAGTGTCTCAAAGTGTTTCAGCTCCGGAGTCGGTTTTTGAAAGTTTACAACGCTCATGCCCCCCCCCCCCCCGGGGCACACAAGAATGGCCGTAAAGTGGACTCTCATTTTATTTATTTTTAACTGAATGAAAATAATAAACAAATAAATAAATAAACATGAACAGAAGATAGGAGAGGGGAGATGGACGCCCCTGGGCAGTGGGCAGGGACCGGAACCCACTGGGGCCCCATATCTGGCGAATTTTTTTCCTGGATGTAGCTATGGTGCCACTGCCTCGAATCATTCAATAAAAAAAAAAAAAAAAGCTCGTTTGTTGACATTTCGCCCGAAAGTTAAGAGGACCAGACCCCTCAAACCAGTTCTCAACCTCTGCATTACAATCTTTGTATACAATTTAAAACGAAACGATATTTGACAAGGAAGGAGTCCACACCCGTAACCAACATTCTGCCCAACGCCCCCCCCCCCCCCTCCCCAAAAAAAATAGTACCAGCAAAAAAGGACAAAGCATACCAGCACAGTACATTAAACTCCCCCTACCACCTACCAAGCTACTCAACTAATATCAGGCAACTTTTGGGCGTAATTCTTCAAAAAAAAAAGTGGACCCTGGTCACCAACTTCTCGACTGGCCTCTACTACCCACCAGCTAGCTGATGTGATATTAGTGGCGTAACTACAATGAGGCAGACGAGGCAGCCGCCTCCTGCCCCACCGACTTTGGGGGAAGGGGGGGGGGGCAGTTTAAAATGTGCTTGTAACCACAAAAATAAATTATTGCTATAGTTCCGTGAAAAAAAAATGTGTCGTTGCATTACGAAAACTTCTGTTTTTTTTTAATTTTTGTGTTGGGCTCTCGCCTTTATGTGGCAAAAACTGCGATTTTCTTTATGAAGGGCCTCCACTGGGCTTTCGCCTTGCGTGGCAAAAACTGCATTTATTTTTTCTTTGATGATTGGGGACCTCCGCTGGGCTAACGCTACGCCTTGTGTAGTAAAAACTGCATTTTGTATGAATGAAAGTGGCCTCCACTGGACTGTTGCCTTGTGTGGGAAAATCTAAAAAATGTTTTTGCATGAAGATCACCTTTCCTGGGCTCTGGCGGGGCGATCGGGAGTGGAACCTCTACTGGACTCTTGCCTTGTGTAACAAAACTATATTTCTTTTTTTTTAAAGGGGCCTTCCACTGGGCTCTTACCTTGTGTGGCAATAACTGCCCTTTTTATGAAGGGGGCCTCCACTGCACTACCGCCTCCGGGCCAAAATTTTGAAGTTACGCCTCTGTGTGATATAACATTGCAGTGTTCACACTGGACATTTCGTGCTTACGCAACTAAGAAAACATTTATCAAAAGCAGTGACATGTTTTTTATAGCTTTGAGCAACATTTTTCATTTATTTATTTATTTATTTAACAATTCTCTTGACAAGAATTGACGTAGTTGCAGTTTCGAAAGCAATTCGATTAGGCTTATCACGAAATTTTGCCACAGGTTGGTGCACCATGCTTCGTCCGAGTTTGTGGAGCTAATGAATTTGGTCTTAAAGGCACATGCATCCCTGTTGGCTTTCCTGCATGACTCAGTTTTGCGACATTAGTTCAAACGTATGGAAATGCTGCCATCACAGTCATTTCCTTGTTTTTTTTCTTTCGTGTGAGATGATTTTGCGACATTAGCTCTAACCTGTGTAAATGTTGCAAGCGCTACTCTCAACGGGTCGCAAGACATAACGGAAGGATTTATGTCCCTTTAAACACACGCAAGAAGGTTGCTTTATGTTTTTGTTGCTGTATTAGCACAGGGGTTGATAAAACTAGAAATCTCGTACATCCAAGATTTAGATTTACAAATCCGTTTTAAATCTTGTAAATCTGTAAATCTTGTGTAATTATTCAAATCTTGTAAATCTTGCAAATCTAATACAAATCTTGTAAATCACGTAAATCTGGCGTAAACCATTTAAATTTTACTTAAATCTTTTGTACATCTTTAAATCCCAGCAAATCTACGAATCGTCATGTAAATCTTCAAATCTGTAAATCTGTAAATCTTATTTAAATCTTTAGTAAATCTTTAAATCATCTGTAAATCCGTGTAAATCTTGAAAAAATCTCATGTAAATCATTACATCTTACGTAATCTTTAGTAAATCATTAAATCCCAGCAAATCTGTAAATCTCTGTAAAGCCGTTGGAAGATTTACAGATTTACAAATCTCGTACATTATTTTTCTTTGTCGCACCCCTCCTTTATTAGAGTTTAAAAGGACTAGAAGCCGCCTTCATCAATCTACTGACGTCACCCACCGACTGACCAATGGCTGGCAACTATATAGCATTCTTGCTTAACTTATTCAAGGACTTGGACGTAGGCACGCGGCCCAACTGATACATACGAAATAACTGGATAACATGCGAAATTACTGCAGCATCATCAAGTTACTTGTTTAGACAACCGTTCATGACTTTACAGTAGGCTGCTTAGCCTTGGAGGAAAGTTGATGAAAAGCGCCTCAAATTCGGTGCATGTTTAAAAAACCGAGAGAACGTGCCTTCGATCATGGAGCTTAGTGTGATAATGTACAAGTCCATGCTTGACTAAGCCATGCGTTTACGCAGGACTCCTTTCTTCATGTTCTCCCTTTGAGGAAGAGTGGACGCGTCCCACCATTTAAAAAGCATGAAACTGGTGCAAGCGAGTCTCTGTTGTGTGCGTAGCCAGAATTATTTGCGCAAAATGCAAGTAGCAGCATGATAAATTATGCGTGGGCTGTTACCTTGTGCGCCATTTTACCTTAATTAATAAAAAAAAAAAGAAGCCTTTAAAGTGCACACACAACCAAGTGGAAGGACTGGGTTTCTTGCTCCGCCTCTTTCGTCTGCCTTTTTTGAAAGGAGACATTAGGAGGTTTTTATGGTTTGTGTTTTAGAAATTTTATGGTTTTAAGGTGTCACTTGTAGATGGCTTGACTCGGCAGCACATTGCCATGCATTTTAAGTTTTAATTGAAAACCTAATGACGGATGAAGTTTTCTCCAAAACGTCGTTTAAACTTTGTGTGTGCATTTTAAAGGCTTCTTTTTTAATCATTAATATCGCTAGGTGCTACTTCTCCTTCTATTTTACCTAGGCATGTTCGAACCTATCAATGGGCTGTCAGGTGTTTACATAGGTAACAACGGGTCGTATATCCAAATGCAACACCGCCTAATCAAAATGCGTTTAAACGCTGGAGATCGCAAAACGTGACACGAACGAAAGTTACAAGAGCAACGGAAACGAACAGGAACACAATGCGCATCCCCGGAAGTACTTTCAAGTGATCATGTAAACGTATTGTATCACCCTAGAGTAATAAAGAATCCTACGCAGAACACGTCTGCATTGTTGCTGATTTGTTGAAGTGGCGGGCGAGAGGTGTAGAGGGGAAATGGTGCAGATGGTTATTTTAGTAGGTGATATCAGGTCTAAAATTATAGGAATTTTGCTTTAAAATATACAAGAAATATATTTACCGCCAAGGAAATGAAAATTCTCCATAGTAGGCTGACTTCCACACTACAGATAGTTCCCTGTCTAGCAAATTTTCGCCTGCAGACTGCAACCTTCAGTCTTCTTCAGGCTCTTCAAAGGTAAGTCTTTCTTCTATCAAGAATTTATAGGGTTGGGGAGGAGAATTTGTGACTGAGACCCATATTGAAACGCCTTGGATACAGTCGTATTAGTTCAGTCTTAGTTTATAGAGGGCGCCATGTGTTTTATGTGGGTATTTCTATTCAGTTTTCAGCCTAAAATTAAACTAAACTAAACGAAACTAGCTTGATTTTAATTATTATTTAGCCTAGCTTAGTTGTAATTTAGTTTACTTTAGATTTGGGCTGAAAAATGAGTAAAAATTATCAGATGGAACACGTGGCGCCCTCTGAAAACTCGGACTGAACTAATGGGGACCGATCTAACGTGTTTCAATAGGGACTTTTTAGAGTTACAAATTCTCCTCCCAAACCCTATAAATTCTTGCTTCTATTTATATTCTTCGTTGCGAACACGACCATAATCCGAGTTTGAAATCGCCGCTTCGCGTATAGCCTCCAGAATTTAGCATGCCCTTCGTCACTGCCAAGCCTCACGTTTTCAGTAGGTCTTTCCCAATTACTCAGCTATCATTTTGCATCTAGCTGTTTTCGCAGATCAACTCCAATTAGATTAGACACTTGAGGGGAGGAAGTGCCCTGTATATTCATCAGTGGAATGTTTTTTACTTTCACGGCGCTTCACTGCAATAGAATCTAAACTTCTTAGATGGCTGTCCTATCTATAGAATTCGAACGAATCAGTGTCTCTGCTCTGTCCCACATCATTTCATGCTGGGACACGACAGTAATGAGCGTCATCATTACGGACTTTTTTTGTGATGAAAATAAAGGAATCTAATTATAAAATTATTGAGGATTATAAGTTTATTTCAGAAAAAAATAGCTAACACATATTTTTTATCCGAGTCACACTGTCGATCATTTTAATTTTTTTACTTTCAATCTTTTTGTTGCGGCCTTATAACTGCAAGCTTCTTTGCATTCCTATTAGCTCCTTCTTTCTGTGGTGCAGTGATCACTGTCTGGGATACTCGTATTGCCTTCATATCTTTCATTTTGTCGACGACTTCTTTACGGTATTACTAATCGGATTAGTACGAGGAGAACAAACAAATTCAAATTATATAGGAAACACGGAAACGTAGAATTTATAGGAAAGTTCGTTTATAGGAAAATGTAGGATTGCTAAAAAATATAGAAAATGTAGGATGAGTGGGCAGCCTGATGTATTTCCATAAATAATAAATAAATAATAATAATATTTGTTGCGATAGCAACGGGTCTGGCAAGGACTGGGGAGTCACTAACAGCCAGCCACAATTACATGTAAATACAATGAACATAATAAGGCCAAGGAATGATGATGGTAAGAGGTTTGGGGACACGAATGCCTTACCACCAAGGTTAGACCTGCCAGGGGCTCAAGGCCCCCGATGGCATCGCCAAACGTGGAGGACATGGGAAGGGTGTGAAAAATGTTAAAAGGCCCAAAATGATGCTGCACAATAAAAAGTATAAACAGTGCTAAAAATTGTATGCTGGCGAATACTAAAAACTAAAGCACCCAGATAGTGGGATTTGTCATCACTTAAAAAAAAATAAAAGGCCAACCCAAGAGGGTCTACGCTAGGTACGAGGGAAAGGGTGGGGGTCTGCTAGTGAGGGAAAAAAAACATTAGGCGTCCGGGATTAAGGACGTTTCAAAAAAACGTGAAGCGGTTCCTCATCAAGCAACCTACGAAAGGTTGAAACCGACAGTGCAGAGACATTATCTGAAGAACGATTCATTATTTTAACCACACACACTACATCACTTAGGTTACCCTCGCCATCAAAATATACTGGGCAACTGCATATTTTCAATGCTGACCTAAACTATTTATCAACGCACAAGTTCCGTTTCAATTTATTTACTGCCTCTTGACTTGACATCAAAAAACAAACTTTTCCTTAAAAAATGAAGAACGCACAACTCTTGCCTTTCGAGATATTATGGCGGCTGCTCCCGCTTTTTTCTCTTTATGGCGTATACAAATACACAAACCGAATCTTCTCTTTGCACATGTTTGACTCCCCCCTCCCCCTTCACGCCACCTTTTTCATTCAAGCATGCACGCTAAAGGAAAGAATGGCATAATACATACTGCTAAAAAAAAAGTTTTTTCGGAGCTTTTTCCACCGAGTTTTCTATTACATGATTCGCTTGTGTAATCGAAAAATTATGGCCGCGTATCTTGCAGCTCTCAGTTGTACGAATCGTAGCAATTTGGAACAGGAGCAGGCTGGAGTGAGGGAGGAGGGGAGGTGGCCCATCTGGCCCAGAATAGCGAGCTGTGTGTACCCTATCCCTTTGCTTACAACCTTGCATGGCGGCGTATCGTTCGTTTCTCGTATGCAAAAAAGAGTTCGTTATAAACGAGGGTCCTACCCCGGCGTTTTGCTCATGGTTCTTCTGATAAGGTTATATTGATACACAGCAACAGAGCAAAGTCAGAGCGAGATGCAAACAGAAAAAGAAAAAATATATATATATAAGAAGAAAAAGACGACGAAAACGAAAAAGAAGGATATTTCTGTTACACTGCGTTTCATTTTTTCGCTTGGTGAATTTCAGCTCCGGCAACGCCACCAGGAACAACCAACTACCAAACAGTAAAAGAGTAAAAGAAGTCAAGGAAAAAAAGCAGATGTTTAGAGCTTCGTTATACAGAGAGCGGCAGTCTAATAGTGTTCCGCTGCTGCAGGAGGGGGGAAGGGGAGAACATGGGAGTATCATGAATGTTGATGCTTCTTTTAACTGCATTGACGACTGGCATTTGCATGATAATGGACCTCTTCAGTATTTTTTTTTTATTCTTTTTCTTCGTCTTTTCTGCTGGGGCTTTTCTTATGGGGGTGGATATATAAACGTGGGTGGGTGGAACTTGCACCCCACACTACAGCACCCTCTGAAAAATGAAGGGGAAGCGAAAATCTTTACTGGAAAACGTGACCAACGATGTAGCCTCAGAGTAACAGCAGGTTGCTTCCCCTTGTGTCGTTCTGTTTTTGGTGGGTGTATGAGCGCAGTTTGCTGGTTGGCTGGGCCTAAAGAGGGTGTTTGTGGGGGCGGAGGGATGCGGGTCGGGGGAGGGGGTTGTTATCGGTAACCGGAAGTAGCGAACAGCAGTTGCTGAGACTGAAGTGCTTTTTGCGTAAGAGGCAAGAAGTTTAGAAGGAAGAAAGAAATGTGAGAGGCACAACAGGCATTCGTAATAAACGAGAAAGATGAAAGAAAAAAACTTAAAACAGTATAGGCTCACGAACCAACACAAGTTTGAGAAATAAGAAGTAAGCTCCCAGAGACCAGAAAACGGACGACGAGTCTTGAATAAGCTTTGAAGCAGTTAGATTTTAAAATTTAGAAACATCAGTTGGGCGGACTCGGACTGGGGCTAGTTATCTCCAGAAGCGATACGATAAGAAACGTGCGATTCCCCTGGAATTCCGCGGGGGGGGGGGGCAAGGTTTCCAGCCAGGTTCATGGTGTGCAGTGACAGTGGGAACAAGGACAGATGCCAGAGCTTTAAAATTTGAAACAGAAGATATTTTATTTTTGTGTTAATTTTTATTTATTGATTTTTTAAAATCCTGATAAGGATATACCTTAAGTTTATTTTCCTTGGTACAGCATGTGTGAATATCACTTGGAAAGCAGTCAGTGGCAGCAGTAAATTAAGGAAGAAAGCGGAGAAGCCCAAATACGCTGAATATCCTCCTCAATATTACGAAGCGAAAACGACCAACACTTGAACGGTATCGCCACCTCTTTTTACCACCCAGCTGAAAACTGCAATGTTAACATAATACAATGTTAGGAAAACTCGTGATACTCGTCTAACGATAATGGCTATTACCCACCACCTATTTCTTGGCTTAGTCCAGAAGATTCCATTAATTCTGCTTGCAATAGAGCTGATATGCGAACAAATAACACGAACGTCTGACAACCCTGAATTTGTAATAAACTCGTAGCGGTGCCACCAAAAAAAAAAAAACGTACAGCAATAGCTAAACAAAATCTAGTTTTATCAGAAAATAATCAGAATAATTCCACATTACCTTATGTTGCCTGTATAAAATCCCAGAAGCTCCGTGCGCATTCGCCCAATCCCGAGTTGTTACCAAGAGCATACGAGAACTCGAGCTCGATGATTATCGCTGCGAGAAGACACACCCACACATCGCCGCACCCAACAGCCGGACGCATGTCACCCACCAAGACCACTTGAGCGAAGACTGTAGCGAAGATACCGGAACATCCACGTCATAGTATGCGTCGATGTACAAAAGGGTATGAAAAATTAACAAAATGTACACAGATTAAAACGTGAAGAGTAAGAACAATTATTATCACCATCAAGGATATGTTAAAATAGCTTAAGTGATTAAGGATAAACCTAATTATTTAGCAAAACCGACAACGCAAGTTCTTAAGCTAAGTAAAATAAAAATAAATAGCAAAAAACTCTTAAGGCCAATCGAGATACTAAACATGAATCCCAGCATGAATCCCAGCGAGCTCTCCGACCCTCAACCAAGCGCGAAAAAACGATGATGAGCAGGCTGAAGCAATCGATACTCACGACATCGTTAAACTCAAAATTTTAGTATTATGTAATTATTGTGTATTATTTATTTATTAGAATTAACAAGAATTTATAGGTATTTGGCTGTTCTTGTCAGAACTCTAATTGCAAAACTTTTCATTCAAAGGAAGAATAGTGTAAGGTTACACACTCTACTACTTTCTTGTCTAAATTTGTCAGTGTTCTTCAGTCACGTCGTATACTTTCCATTCATCACCCTACTGACGATACCTATATCATTTTTCAAAGTTTTCAAGAATTTTTCCAGGCATGGAATTTCATTATTACTTTCCAGAACATTTCCAGGTTTTCATGGACTTGCATGAACCCTGCATTTCTTATACAGCTGTACTAAACACACTAAGACGATTAGTTTTTTAACATTTTCCAACGATGTTATTTAACCAACTAGAATGCACCAATCATTAGCTGCCCTATCGCATGCAAAAGTTAAAATGGTTAAAACATTTGGATACAGCAGCAAGGCTTGACGTGGACTGAACATTACAGCAACACTGCAGTATCTGGAACCTTACATGAAAGTTTATTTGTGTTCCTCTGTTGTTTTGACTTCGGATCAGTTAAACCTAACCCTAAGCATCAAACGAATTCGTTTTTGTTTTTCTGATTGTCATACAGTTTGGCAGCGTCATACTACGAGCTTGGGGTAGGGACAGTTCCTGTCGCGAGAGCACGCTGCGAACACGATCAGATCGCGCTCGTCAATGAATCAGCATTGAATTCAATGGGAATGATGTGATACGGTCTCATTTCGAGACGTTGTTATGGGCATGTAAAACAAACAAAATAATTTTAGTAATGAAGAAAGATAATATTTGGTTCCCCTCATACCACAGTGAAGTAAAAAAAAAAAATGCTAACTTTAATAGAAGTAGTTTTAAAAACAGGTGCAATAGTTGCCAATTGCGGCCGTATCGCACAATCGCGTTGCAGCTGCTCACGACGGCACTTGTAACTCTCACTTATAAAAGGGGAAGTAAAAGTGCCATCGCGATCAGATAACCCATACACACGTTGGTGTGTGGATGTGCTCTGAGCAAGGAAAGCCAAACGGGAAGTGTGCAGAAGACCTTATATCAACCACTCAAACATGCTGTGGAACTTAGGGCCAAAACGGCATCAAAGGATTGACCAAGTCCGGTTCGCTGTCGCTGGAGCTAAAGGATAGCGAAGAAGACGGTAAACTGGGGCGTAAAATACGACTCTGTGTTGCCTCAATACCACACTGGGGATCCGTCCAGGATAGCTGAATGCCGGATCTCTCCCAAAATTGTTTTCCTTCCCCATAGTCGAGGAATGACTACCAGCTGGAAGAATTGGTAGGCGACACCATGTTTGGAAGCCGAGAAGACCATTCTAGACTTGGAAATCTGTTTCTTACGACAGAATGGTCTGCATGGACACCTTAAGGACCAGAAGGAGACCAATTGTCCGAATTGTGCGGGTCTGAATTTTACGGTTTAATGTCAGCCATTTTGAGATGATGCCAAGAAGAGGCCACCGAGCACTAGAGAATGTACAAGGAGGCTGGAAGTGATGACACATGATGCTATTTGCTGTGTCCACCACACCAGCGTCGGGAGCACATGTTTTAGCATGTTCCAATAGAGGAGCGCACCATTTCGAAGGGCCTTTAGGACACTCGGTAAACTGTTGCATAGCCACCACCGGGACAGTGCCAAGATTCGCCATTAAGGTCTCATTGAGGGATGGACGAGGGGGCTGGTATAGTCATCCACGTGAATTCGCAATGAATGGGGGTTTCCATAAAGGTGACAATTCCACACCAATATGGAGGGGGACCAGGCCAGGAAGCGGGACTCACAGCTTCAGTTAGGAAGTTGGCGGCAAATGGCTGGGTGTTAGATTATCGTTTGCCTATTGGACAGAAAGGCTGAAGAAGGTTTAAAAGGATAAGCAACAGTTGGCGCGGTCAGGGCTATCGGGTTTGCGTCCAAGTAGACTGACAAATAGGAGCGCTCGGCCTGCAACCCGACATCGTCTCTTAACTTGCACAACAGCAGACATCACCAGAGTTTGGAGCCCAAACTGCAGATGTTGCTGACAACACATACTAGGAAATGCAAGCTGCTTCTTTACTTAGATACAACTGTAGCTTGTTCCTGTGTGGTGTTGACGAGAGATCGTGCAGGGGAGTTTTGCCATCAGTGGAGGAGAAGGGAGCAAGAGACTCACGGAGAGATGCACCTAGGAAGAAGTACTGACGAATGGATGTATAAAGGAACGGAATTTGACGACGACAACGAATGAAAAATTCCGCCCAGGCAAAGGAGACAGATTCACACCGAATGTTCGTCGATGGGGAAGTTGGATGGCACAACAGCGGGATACGTACATCCTGCTCTAGATTGTCGAACTAAGCAATAGGGCCACAAGTGATTCGTTGCTGTAGGAGATTATGGGAAGTGTTACAGCTCGCTTAGGCAAGCACTATCTGTATCGTGGACGACCGGTCTTTCCTTACACCCTAGGAGCAGTGGCGGACTGTCAACAGGCAACAGTAGTCTGAGGACTGGGAAGAGACGGACGTGAGACTGCCATGCAAGGACTCCAGGTTCAAATCAGCCATGCAAGGACCCCTGGTTCGAATCATGTAAGGAGCCACGCCCAGGACGTTCGTCATTACCACCTTAGGACAGCATCTGCAAATGGAGAAATCCACACCGCCCACAATGGAGGAGTTGTCTAGGAAGAAGATGAGGAAAATGGCCACCTTGATTATGAAGGGATTGAGCAAAGAGGCAAGTCCGATGCTGATTGATCGAGTGGCTGGTGGCCAGGGTGAGGGAGACAGCTTTCCAGAGGCAGCAACCTTAAAGCATGTTTTACCCTCGTTTTGCACCCATAAGCAATTTCAGATTGAAGGAGCATCGGCCACTATCATGATGTTGGCTCAGAAACCTTCGTGGATTGAGTGAGCGAAGCAAGCCAAAACAACAGGCTGACAGATGCCAGTGAAGGAATATCTGGGATCAACAACAGGAGAGTTGTGGAGGAGTCCAATGCTGCTTGAGTGAGCAGACGGCACCCAGGGTAAGACACAGCCATCAAGAGGCCGCATCCTTAAAGTCTTGTCTTATTCCTGGATGCAAGCTATAAACTATTCAGGCTCAGAGGAAACCACAACCATTCTGTGAGGGATGTCAGCTAGCCTTTGCTGATTGAATAAGCAAGGGGAGCTACCTCGATAAAACCACCATGAAGAGAATGCGTGGAGGCCAAACCGTGGGTGGACGTCCCCAGTGAAAGCTGACGAAACGAAAGGTCAGGGACGCCACAACACACAAACAGACAGACATGACTGGGATGATGGAGAGGGCCACACTGAAGACGAGTTTTTCCTTTCTTGTTTTTTATTTCACTGGGATGCTTCATCGGAGCAGTTACGGGGATGTAGAATTATGTAACTGCCAGGAGACACATTAAGTGGAGCCAACGAAGTCAACAGACTCCACGGTGCAGAAATGATGGGGGACAGAGGCCAATGATGCCACATCTGAGGAATCACAAGGATAGTGCATGGTGATGGTTATGGAAGGGTCTACAAACCTGGGCAGGTGACAATCATGTATAAAGCATATTGTTGTATTACACCACCAACACACAGCATGGGTGCAGGAGAAAGTGGAAACAGCACAACGAAACTGCTCATGTGTACATCGCAAAGCAGGGACATAATCTTAACACTACAATGCAAAGCCTAATTATGTTTGTGCACCTCTTCATTATGCAATTGTAAGAAAACGGAGGAGGATGGGCATGGGTTTAATCTTAATGGTGTTAAGCAACCCCCACCTCCTAAAACATCAATTTACCACAGGTACCTGGTGGAAATCGATTTTTATTGCCTAAACGAAAATATACATTACCTGCTTTTTATAGTATCCCTTGTCTCCTGGTGCAATCTCCACCCTGAAAAAAACTTGTTGACTTTCCTGCCAGGCTCGGTAGCTTATCCTACTGCGCTTGCATGACGCAGCCCTCCGATAAAAGCATTGGGTCCGAGCCTTGCATCATATCTTTTTGCACCTCTCAATACTATGGTAACTCAAGAGGGGAGGTAGGGCGGGTTGTAGTAATATATATTTTCGTTTAGGCAATAAAAGCCAATTTCAATCAGCTTCCCCTAGTAAACTGATATTTTTATATGCCTCAACATACATTACCTGCTTTTTATAGCATTTCAACAGACCTCGACACCTGGCGGTGGGACCATAGTAACGGGTGCCCAAGCTACGTTCTGGCTGCCCCAGAATCAACAGGCTCAACAAACCTGAAACTACGGAAATGTAGCAAAGATGGATGAATAGGGGTCGTTTTCATTGGTGTAAAAAAGCCCAGTTTAACGAGGGGTCGTCTTGCTCTCATGGTCCTCTAGCTTGTTACGATGTAGTGTGAGAAATCGATGTATCCAATGGTCGCTTTTCAACGATCCTAAAAAGGAAGGGTAGTGACCCAAAGACCATCATGGGCGCTTACAGGTTCAGAGGCAAACGTTCAGAGGCTACATCAGAACCAGTAGCTGAATTCACCTTCAGAAATATGAAATGATGATGTAATTTGAAAACTGAGGGTCGAACAGTGAACGGCCCGTTGGGGCTTCAGGAACATATGAGTAAGAAATGATGATTTGTAGTCGTCCTGGTCACGAATTCTTCTTAGATGTCTTGTTTATGCTTCTTCTTCTTCATTATGCTAGGCAGCTGGAGTATTCTTGGTCGATGATATGACTGGATGCTTAAGTCTGGTGATTGTCAAGACAAATTATGTTGATAGCTGGAAGATGAACGTGATTTTGTTAGGAAATGGTATGAAGACAGATGGTCGTTCATAAGTAAGATGAAGTGAGAATGGAGTGAACCTCTTCCGAACCCAATATTAGGCTGAGATAGGGACCACAATGTTGAACACGTGAAAAGTAATTTCGCAAGTTTGAAAGCAAAAGGCGGTGGATAATAATTGGTCTGGGCGAGCAGCTGCTAATTACTCCTAGCAAAGTATAGGGTGCCCAATGTTTACAAAGGCATGTATTGGTTGAAACTGCATTGTAGAACATCCCAGCAATGGCAGGGCCGTGAAGGTGAAAGTGACCATCAGCGGGAAGCAGAAGCCGCAAACCGAAGCGTAGGAAGAGATGTTTAACGACCGATTGTCTGTGGAGGAAGTGGGTTGCACGAAGATGCCTGGAGAATGGCGAGGCTGTAGTGGTTGGAAACAAGCAGCATGGCTACGAATTGGGGAAGCGTAACTTGGTCCAAGGTTGTGGACTGCTGAATGAAGTCTGTGTTAGAAGCACAAAGATCGAACGGCGTTAGAACATGTTGTGTTGAGCCTCCCAGAGCTGTAGGGTGCAATGGTCGCCAAGGTTACCCAAGTAAGGAGACTGGACCGATGTAATGTTGTCAAGACCGACACAATGTAGTTGCTGTTGTTCCGGAGGAATGGTCCATGCCAACGTCGGTTTAGTGTCATAGATCTTGGACCGAGGAGCTTGTGTGGTGAAACGAGGCAAGGGAAACCCACCCTGGCACATGCATGACCCAGACCAGACTGCAGTGCAAAGAAAGATGGTGGTGAACAAGCACAACCCGACCATGATATTAATGTGGCGTGAAGCAGAGCGACCGCTAACTATTGCGAAAGGTGAACGACCACTATGAAACTTGGAGACAGAAAGCGGTGCCCCAGCTTTTTCTTCGTTGGACGTGCTAAGGCGCACTTGCTAGGAGCAGAGGAGGAAGGTGAATCTCGGAGGCAATCGAGAGTGCTTAGGCATCTGCTGATGAATCGTTGGTGGAGGCGAGTTGCTTCTAATGGTAGACTGTGTTCGTCGTGTGAAGGAGAGTAACATGTGGCCCCAGAGTGGTGTTGGCCATCCAGAGACCATCAGATTCCACTGAGTGCAGGTGGGCTGCAGTTCAAACGGTCACAATGTTAAGGTTCAAGCTAGCGAGATTATCAGATGGTAACTGCAATCCATGAAGAATTGCTTCTGGAGGGCAATGTGCTGTAGCTATGCATTGCTGTTGTAGGCTGCGTGGCTCAAAAATGACAATGACAATGTCCCATCCACTTGATCATGGACGTCGCAAGCATTAAAAACTTTGGTCAAGAGGCCTTGGCACATGGCAAATTTGCCGGCCTTTAGTCCACTTGTCGTGACACTGCTATCTTCAGCTTATTGATGTATTTTTGTGTGACCTTATCCAGCTGATGAGCTTATTGGAATTCAGCCAATGACGGAAAATCATTACTACCCAAGTCAAGTTTCATATCCTCCACTTCTAATTGAGCTCGGGTCATCCCTGTTGTGGCAGGTATCGGCCATTTTGGCATCTTCATGCATCCGTGAAACATGATCGGCAATTTCGTTTTCTATGCCCTCATGCAATTTGAGATTATAGTTTAGTCCTTCCAATTGCATAATCCACCTGGCCAAATGTCTCGTTGGATTGGGCATCGTGTTTAGTTCAGTGAGGCACGCATGGTTGGTCTGTAGTTCTAATTCGGTGTTCTCAATGTATGGCATGAATTTATTCACTGATTAAATTTCCACAAGCATCTCTTGCCAAGCCGTTGAGTACTTCGTTTCAGCCGCTGACAGATGTCTTCCTGCAAAAGCCACTTGTTGAAGTCCCACTCTGGGAACATGTTGACTGACGACACAACCTATGCCTGATTGAGATGCATCACAACAGCTGTAGACTTGCTGGACAGGTCTGACAGTTTGAGAACACATCCAATGAGTCCTTCCTTCAAAGCCTGCACAGCTTCCCTACATTCATTGGTCCAGTGCCACTTTGCATTTTTCCTGAGTAGGTCAAAAAGCGGCAAAGCCACGGAATGGTAGGTTGGCAAATGCTGATGGTAAAAGGCAAAAAGTCCGAGTTGATGCAGCAACTCCTCGACACATGTGGGTGTCCGGAAATTCTTGAATGGTCTTCACTGCAGAAGGCTCAGGAAACAGTTGACTGGGTCTGAGACGATGGCCCAGATAGGTAATATCTTGGGCGCAAAACTGTACCTTATGCAAATGAGCGGTGAAGCCAGCGTTTCCTAGGCGTGTCAGAATGTCATGTAAGTGCTCAAAATGTTGTTCGAATGAGTCACTGAAGACACACAAATCGTCGATGTAGATCAGTGCGTGACGAAGAACTGCGTCACCAAGAACTTCCTCCATAATTCGAGCAAAAGTAGCAGGTACATTTTTAAGTTCAAAGGGCATCGCCTAGAAGAACAAACTCCCGCGATGGCACCTGAAACCACCTTTAGCCTTACTTTCGTCATCTAAGGACACTTGAAGATAGACTTTGTTGAGATCAATGACAGACAAATCTTTTGCCTTGCCAAGGGTACCCAAGATCTGGTCAATGCGGTGAGGAAGCTGCGAGTCAAAAATAGAAAAACAGTTCTCTTTCTGTAGTCAATTCACATCCACTTCTGCCCAGGACAATTCTTTCTCGGGACAAGACCAGGGGCAGCTGCCCAGGGAGTAAAGCCTTTCTCAAACATGCCCAATCAAAGCCACTCGTCCACTTGAGAATTGACGCTTTTACAAAACCTTCATTGTATACTCTGTGAGCAAGTCGAATTGGCGTGGTGCCCTTTCCCAGGATGATGGAATGTTTCCTGACATAAGTGCGACCAAGCCGTGATGTAAGAACACGTTTGTGCTGAAGCAGGCAATTCTGCAGCAACTTTTGTTGAGAATGCAAGCAGTCAACCTTGGCGATGTGTGTCTGTACAGTGTTCTAGTCTTCATTCTCCAGATGCTGCGGCTCATTGGGGTTGTGATCAGAAGATTTTGCAACTCCACATTGAGCGAAAGGAGTAGCGTCACCATGGCCAATATGCCAACCACCAGCACGAATATCTGGAATAACTCCTGTTCTTCCGATAAAGACACGTCCGAGCACCATACTATCTGTAGCACCAGGTAAAATCAAGAAAGTATGAGGTGTTCGTTGTCCGTTGCCCCTACACAGTGCAACACGCAAAGATTCGCTGCCGGCAATTCTGCCGGAAACCAACAAGAAGGTGATTTTTGCATTGTTGTGAATCCGATGACCACATTGTTGCAGTTGGTCAGCCAGTTGTTGTGAGCAGACGAAGCTCATGGTGCCTGTATCAAGAAGCGAGTTTATTATTATGCCGCCAACAGTGATGGGCAACAATGGATGTGATCCGAATCTTGGCTCAGCATTCAACCTTTAACGTGATTAGTGTTGGATACAGACATATCTTTCACCTTCCAATCAGATGACTTTCTTATGACCTCCTGGCACCTCCATTTTGCCAGGGGGGTGCTTTGCCCGTTTTTTGGAGCCATTTATGGACATATAGGATAATAGTGGCCCTCTATGCTGCATTCGTAGCAAATAACAGGATTCCTTGGCTGTCGTGGAGGGGCTTTGTTTATCTTCATGATGAGGAGCTGGAGGCCTATCTTGATGCCTAGGTGGGAGCGGTGACGACACAACATAGCCTATGCTTGGAGTGGCATCACGCATATTTGCATCATCTACTGTGTGGTAATTATAAAATTGATCCTTGTCTTGCTGACGTAAGTTGTCATGTGGATGCATCGGTGGACGCCAAGCTAAACTCTGTTCAATACACGACTCTGCTGGAGGCGGTGTCTGTACAGTCGCTGTTTGAAAAGACAACAGCACAGTTCCGTTTCTTCGTCTGCAAGATGTTTAAGTGAAGTGAACTGTTTATTCCAAGGCAGAGCACGAAAGTCCGGATGCGCTTGATCGATGACATGTTGAATTTTCGTAGCTTCGTCACAGTTCAGGTCGATTCGGTCGTAGAAGCCACTAATACAACGGATTTAATGTCCCAAACTCTCATCCGGATGTTCAGTCCGAAGCTGAAGCTCCTTGAAAAGATCATTTATGTAATTCGCTCCTTCGAATTCACGACGAAACGCAAGCAAAATTCATCCCAAGTTGAAAAAGGTCTTGCAAACCTAAACCACTTATCTGCGTGGCACACAAGTGTTAGAGGAATGATGGTGGCAAGAATGTAGGAATCCGACAACAAAAATGCTTTAGCGTATTTGTCCTAGGCGTCTAAAAATTCCTGCGTAGTTTTCAAATCCCTCTGGCCGGAGAATTTCAGGTGGGGGCCTGAGAGGGGCTTAAATCCTGCCACAGTGTCCAATTTCTCGACTGTGGATGAAGTTAAATTCTGGCCCAGGAATCCCAAGAATTGAAACCGTAGCCGAAGTTGTAGTGCCAGTGGCACCCGATTGTACAGGAGCCGTGGTGAGGTGCAGAGCCGATCGGTTGGGCTGACTCACTGGTACAGAAAATGTTTTTGACTGTTTTATGTCCAAGCGCCTGAAGAAATGATGCAACAGGGGCAGATGAAAGGTCAGATGGGGCCTTTGTTTGAGGTGTGGCTCCACATTCCTATGTTCAATCCTCATCTCAGCTGAAAGAGCCTCTTCGTCCCCCACTGGATTTTCAATTACCGGTGGAGGCGACCGACACACAGCTGACGCAAGCTCACACATCGAATGCCATCGAGTGGGTCAAGAGAAGAGGACTTGCGTCTGCAGTCTACCCGGCTGTGGAAGTTCTTCCATTCAGTTCTTCCATTCAGTGGAAGAAAAATATCAGCCGAGGAGAGCAATGCATCCTCAGCACCCTAGCGAGCTGTGTTCAGGAGTGAAGTATGTTCTTGAACAGGTTGCAGCCAACCATTGGGCTGAAAATGCGGCTGTTGCAGCCCACCTCCACCATAAAAAACTTTACGAAGCAACTGATGTTTGGTGGCCGCATTAAAAGGTGGGTTGGACACCCACGCAAAAACAGATTCAAAGGTTAGCGATGACCAATGCTTCTCGTTCAATGCTTCACGTCCAATGCTTCTCGTAGCACTGGGGAAGGAACAGCTCGTCACAAAGCAGAAGAGAGGGCAGATAACAAGATGACACTGTAAAATTATCAACACTCTTCATGTCTGCAACAGACACTCTAATATCATCATCAACACCCACACTTGTCACTCCAGACAACCTATCATGCTGCTGGTGTGAGGAAGAATCGATGGTTCAATTCCCCGACACCCCAGCCGTTGATGCATGAAAAACGTCACTCAGCAATGGAAAAATGTCACAATCGGAAACATTGTCCGCACTAGTAGAGGGAGGTTTTACACAACACATTTTTAATGGTGGTGAAAACTTAAACCTGGTATCGGGTTTGTTGCTCGGCCAAGTATGCTCAATGCCAGGTAGAACTGGTGACGCCGCATCCTTCGTTGATTCTCAGGTGGAATCATTTTTCGACGGTATTTTGGTTATTGTTCACAAACACGTGTGCATTGGGAATAGGAGACGTGCTATCTGACTCCTCTTCACCATATGCCATTAAACCCAATATGTCAAGAAGCAGCTGAAACCTGCGATCACTGGCGCAATAGCTCCCCGCCTTCATCCATAAAAGTGGCCTTAATTCACAATCAAAATGCACAAGATGCAAATAAACAAAGACACTTTCGTGGACAATGGCACAAAATAATGTAAAAAAGAATGTCAGTAGCCTGTAGCCTATTGTTTAAACGACGTTAAAGCCACACAGTGACAACAACAATACACAAGTTAAATTCAGTTCAGTTACACTGCAACACTCACCCAAGTGAAAGCTGACAAACGTTGCTGAAGCCCAGTCGGAAATGTTGATGCACCACCTATTGAGGTGATGGACACGCCGCACGCAGTAGCACAAGCAGAACATAATACAAACTGACGCACTTTCAAATGTGATCAAAAGTGGTTTCTACTGATGCATGCATAAAATGCAGTTACCAAACTAGAACATACAAAAAAAAAAGGTTTATCGACCCGGTGAAAGTCCGTGCCCCCCCCCCCCCCAATTTCTACTGGGGCCTGCTGGCACACAAACGAGACACAAAATTCGTTTTGTTCCAGGTTAATGGCCCTGACTG
Organism: Lithobius niger; assembly: GCA_023313725.1. Taxonomy (NCBI): domain Eukaryota; kingdom Metazoa; phylum Arthropoda; class Chilopoda; order Lithobiomorpha; family Lithobiidae; genus Lithobius; species Lithobius niger. The sequence continues at coordinate 23,520 of JAHWFP010071574.1, forward strand.
GCCCCCAGTTTCTACTGGACTCATGTAGCGGGTTGGAGCCGAATAAGCACGCAGTTGGGTTGCATCCGAGTCAATCTGCTCTTCCTGAGTGCTAGGGGACATTGAGTAAGTCACGAGTTGTAGAAGGCGAGTAAATATACATACTAGGCTGAAAGTAGAAACAACTAAACGTCGAACAGTTAAGTTGCCTAACACAGGGAAATCCAACATACGTTCTACAGCTAAAGTGAGGTGTAATCCAGAATAACACACAGGCAAGCCAGACGTCTTACATCAAGACCTATAGCTCGAGATCTGCAGGCAGTTGACATACTCCCGGCGCACAATCATCCATGATGCAATCCCATGTCAGTAAGTTGTCATGTGGATGCATAGGCTGAATAATAAATAAATAAATAAGACTTGACATATGCTATCGCCAAGCACTCTACAAAAACTCAGCACTCATGGTTTTGTAGAAAGTATATGTAGAAGAAATTAGATTAGAAATGGAGACATATTCAATCTGTCAACAATGCAAGGGCTAGGAACGTAACTAAAAAACGGTCAACATTGTGCAGAGTGTGTAGTAGCTTCACAGAGCCTCCAATCCAGAGGGGGCCTCACCAGATTTTTCCATTCAATTGGGGTCTCGCTATAGACACTTACACAAACGGCGTTTTTCATCTGGACCTTTATTCCTCGGACCTTTTCTCCTCAGACCTTTTTCGGTTTGTTTTCAACAGACCTATTTCCCTGGATTTTTCTATGCAGTTTTTTTCCTCCATAGAACTTTTTTGCCTGGACTTCCTCCCCTCCCCCCCTCCGGACCTTTTTTTTTCCGATTCAACACTTTAGTCCTAATTTAACATGACGAGTAGTGGCAGGATTTTGCTAAGGAGTCATTCTGTACCTAGGGGGGTTTTAAGTGAGTTCTAACGGTCTCAATTATTAGGCCAAGGGAGACATGCTATAATTCCTTAGTAGTTCATTTTCTATATTCACAGGGCAGAAACGTATTTGATTGTTGCCCAGTCCTCCACACGGCAGTGCTATCCTGCCCCACTTATATGATTTCTGCCCAGTGCTCTAACTCAAATTTCACCCCCCACCCCTCTCAATCGCCAGAAAATTGTGACATGGTCATTTCGACTTCAAAAGTTCATACACCACAGTTATGAAATCTCAACCAAACAAGAACAAAATTGCGTATGCTAACATTTCCCAAACCAACAAACACAAAATCCAAATTCCGTCAAGCATTTGACTTCGATCGCTTTGCTCGCTCGGCCAATAATTATTTTTCGGAGGTGAAAATAAAGTATTTTTTTAGCAGATGTTACAGAAATGTATAATCTCCCCCTACTCATGTGGCCTGCGGGTGCACCATTTACACCACCCTCGATCCGTCCCTGACGAAGAGGTGTACATGACGAAAGTCATGTTTCCTAGATTAACAGTCCACACAACTTCTTGGCTGTTAGAACGTTGTACATGTGCACCCCGAATTTCAAAGAGCGACCGGCTCTGACTGGCTCCTCCGTGAAACATAATGGATTTATCAATACGCGAAATATTAGTTTATACGTGTTTACTTTGAGTCTATGAACATCGTCACAGAATGGATGGAAAACTTTATTCTCGCAAACGATTTGGGGCCATGAATGGGTCGTTAATAAACCAATAGAGCTCTTCGCTGTTCGCATATTGGCACGTTTGCCGCTTTAGGCCCAAGCTTTACAACTGTAAATGGAGTATATACATACACATACACACACACGATTCTCCCTATTTCTATTGTGTAACCGGAATTAACGCTTATGTTGTGCTACATAAAATGGAGTCGTTTGTCCAAGCACGTGTCCAACTTACGGTTTGAGGGGTGTACTCCAAGCTCTTCCCCGACGCGTGCCGTTTTATTGTTCCCCTCACGTGCGTGAAGAACACGTGCTGCGCGTGCGTCACGGTTTCCTTCGCAGCCATTGTTGACAATTTGGTTACAATGATGAACCGGGGTTTTAGGAAGGGCCGAAATGCTACAGCGAAACACAATCACGTAACTTGTGAATTGAGTAACGGGTCATGCGTGAAGTAGTGCCTGTTAGAAAAATACGGTGGTTGGGGAGTGGACAGGGATTGCAAGTTATTGACATACTACCGGTTTTATCCGGTTTTTACCAGGGTTTTAACCGTCATGTTAAAAACCCTTTTTGAAATGCCAAAAACCGCTAAAATACTGCATTTTAGCCACACACAAAAATTTAAATACACGCATAAATAAGAAAATTATAACGATTAAAACCAGTTTACTGGAAACATAACTGATCTTGAAAGCCATCATGTCACGATGTGTTTTGTATCACTAGAAATTAGGTCTAGTAAGTCATTCCATTGAAATTGTTTCACAATGCATAAGAAGTCGTTATTATAATTAAAATTAAAGAGCTTTTGACGTCTTCATTTTGGTATCACGTCATATCGCCGCGGGATTAAAGCCTTAAGTAAAAATGCCGTTCGTTACATGGACAACACCGCATGTGTAAAACGCCGTACGTGTTATAATGCCGTACACAATAAGGCCGTACTGCCAATAACGCCGCAAGCAACAATGCCGTAACAATGGTTCGGTGGTAGATTTACCGAGCTATAGTACGACAAAGTTATCGGCGGCACAGATTATTGGGGAGGGGGGGGGGGAGCAAAAAGTGATAGGGGATCGAGCATATCAGTCTGCGACGTAAAGGGGGCGGGGTGAAAGTTACACTACAAAATGCTGCTTGTAATTGAAAGTTGTAGGCTATGACTCGCAAATAGTCAATGGCCAATAATCAAGTAGCTAACTTCAGTTACAGTGCAGTTGTCCTGATTGTTACTACGCCACATATTATAAAAATGTAAAACAATCTTCAAATCTAGATCGTAACATATATTTCTAACTGCTGAAAAAACTTAAAACCCCCGTACTAGAAGAGTTGGCAACGTTGTTCGGGGACTTTTAAATTTTTGTATTAGTTACAAATATATGATAAAATCTAGATTTGGGGATTGTTTGACAGTTTTATAATATGTGGCGCAGTTACAACCAGGACAACTGCACTGTAACTGAGGTAGGCTATTTGACTATTGGCCATTGACTATTTGCGAGTCATAGCCTACAACTATCAATTGCAAGCAGCATTTTGTAGTGCAACTTCCCCCCCCCCATTACGTCGTAAGCTGATATGCCTAATCCCCATCACGTTTTGTGTTCTCCCCCCCCCCCCCAACCCATCCCCAAAAACTTTGTCGTAATACTGTAGCTCGGTAAATCTACAGCCGAACCATTGTTACGGCATTATTGCTTGCGGCATTATTGACAGTACGCCGTTATTGTGTACGGCATTAACACGTGCGGCGTTTTACACATGCGGTGTTGTCCATGTGACGGCGTTTTTACTTACGGCGTTATTCCCGCGGCGTTATGACGTGGAACCCTTTATTTCATGTGAATTAAAGAGTTCATTTATAGCTGTAATTCCTAACACTTCTGTGCGCCATATTTATTAAATTTGGGCAGGTCAATCCTGAACTTTTGTGATTTTCGACATTTTTTGACAGTTTTCGACAGTTTTTGACGGTTTTCGACAGCTTTTTGCACAGTTTTCGAACTGTTTTTGACATGACACGTCAAAAACTGGTTTTCGACGTCAAAAACCTAACCTTGGGAGTGGAAGCGATGGCCCCGAGGGGAAGGGGGGGGGGGAAGAGCACCAAGACCAGAAGTTAATAGTTAAATTTGGTAAATGTTATAACCTAAAATGGAAATAAATGAAATGAGATGACCTTTGACAGAACTGAAGAACCCACAAGATATGAAGATTACACTAAATTTTCGGTTTAATACATTCTTTTGGTCTGTATTAAACCGAAACGTGTTCGTCACGTGTTCGTTAAAATACAATACATCAGAATGAATATATGAAATGAAAAACAACGAATAAAAAAATTAACCACTTGCAGGTTAAAAATCCCGAAAACAATGGATGGGATGTGACAGTCACATACACGGATTCGCCATCTTTGTGATGACGTAACTTGTGTGACGTACAAGGCAGAGTAAATAAGGCTGACCTGGAGGGAGTATGCTATATGAACCATATTCGGAAAAATATTTATTGCTCCTGTAGACTAAGAAATTTGTTGCAGCTAAAATAAATTAAGATAATTGACTTTTTAAATTTTAAAAAGCATTTACATCCTGGAAATTATACTTTTACAGGGCTCCAAGAGGCATATAACCCCCCCCCCCATTCTCCTTTTAAGCACTAAGCTGAATTTCTCGCACCCCTTTTTGGATTCTAATTAATATCCTTTCCACCCCCACTACCTCCCCCCCCCCAAAAAAAAAATAAATACCGTCCTGTGCTACTGATCGGTTCACTTGCAGCCCTAAATGTACACAGCGGAAACTGCAAACAAAACAACAAACTACCGTTTTGGCTTATTATGCTCGGTTGCCAAATTACCATTACCTCGGGACAAATCCGGTGATGTTTTGTTGTTACGGCGTATACTTTTCTAAGTTAATAAAGGATGCGGAAGATGTTAAAATATATTTTAGTGAGGCGTATGTGTGCAGGAATTTTGCACATTTCATCGCCGCATTTATGATTGCTTCCGCAAAAAATTCTGTTGGTGGCAGATGCTCAAACAAAACTTTCTGATAGCATTTTATTTGCTATTTTTTTGTGAACTGAACGTCAATTTCCGGACAAGATTTACAGAGATTTAAATATTATCGCTTCGTTTCCTAGTAATGACACGGAAAATGATTTCTAAACATGTTTTATGTATTCTCTCAACAAAACAGGTGTGAATAGAAAATAAGACATTCCGTTACCAAACATATTCTGTATTCAGTTTCATATGATAACAAATGCTTATTGTGATTCGCCTAACCGTCGTACTATACTGTGGAATTGTACCAAACCGGGGAAATGCGTTTTATGTTCTATTTTATTTTATGACAAAACGGATCCAAATTTTACGACAAATCGACATCTTGTTTTCATTATTAACCAAGTTACGAACATTTTTAACCCACATTTCCGTTTTGGACAGTTGGGCCCCTGCGCCGGGGGGCGGGGGGGGGGGCACGGTTGAACAAAATGAAAATAAGACCTGCAATTTTTGATGACACTTTTTCCCCACACCTAAGGTCCAAAAATAATCTGACCCACTCCCTCGTCCCAAAGTCAGCGTTTCTTATGATTACTTAGACTGCCTATGGACGGTATCCTATAAAAAATTAACATTTTTCAATGAAAGGAAAGGCTGGCTCTAGAAAATATTAAAAGATGTGGTTTTTAAACCTTATTTTTTTTTGGGGGGGGGGGGGGGGAGAGAAGGGATTGGGGGATGCTATTGTACATTTTTAGAAATATTGACCTCCTTATGCGCAACTTGTGATGGAAGTTTGTACTTTCAATGAGAATTGTTTCCCCGTATTTTGTAGAAATTTCTATTATTTTAAGATATTTGTGACACAAAACAAAAATTTATGACAAATTTATGGCATTTCGTTAAAGTATTTTATTAATTTTATGCCACGTGGGAGCCCTGCGAATTCCTCTAACTAGTCTATTTTCAGTATCCAAAATAGAAATAAGTAGGATTAAAATGTACATAGAAAATAAAAGAGTAGGTGTCGACTCTCACTTCCCCCCGCTCCTAATGAAACACTGAACCAAATACGCCAATATTTACCTTTTAATAATACAGGTTCTTAATCAGGTTTAAAAAAAAAACATTTACAAGCATTAAGAACCCACACAAAAAAGGTAAAATGCACAAACTCAAGTAATAACTGAAGATTTGTGATTTTGTTTCGCCCGTGATTTTATTTAGCATAGAGTTTTGTTTCCACGTGTCTGCCCGGACTTTCAATAAGTTGTGTATTGCTATGTAGTTGAATTTAGACGGCTGTCCCTCCCTACCCCTTGTTACCTGTAGTTGAATTTAGACGGCTGTCCCTCCCTCCTCTAG
>JAHWFP010071574.1:29532-47218 GCA_023313725.1 Lithobius niger
GACCGTTCATCCCTCCCCCTTGTTACCTGTAGTTGAATTTAGACGGCTGTCCCTCCCTCCTCTAGACCGTTCATCCTCCCCCTTGTTACCTGCAGTTGAATTTAGACGGCTGTCCCTCCCTCCTCTAGACCATTCATCCCTCCCCCTTGTTACCTGTAGTTGAATTTAGACGGCTGTCCCTCCCTCCTCTGGACCGTCCATCCCTCCCCCTTGTTACCTGTAGTTGAATTACATATTTGCCTAATACTTCAGACGTTAAAAGAAAAGCCTAAGCGAAGAAAGCAAATTTTTCGTCATTTCTCCCTAGACCTTCTTTTTCCAAACCCCTTTTTCCCCCGTACCATTTTTCCTCGTACCTTTTTACCCCTACCCGTACGTTTTTTCCTCACCCCCTTTTCCTGGACCTTTTTGCCTCGGATCTTCTTCCCCTGGACTTTTTGTCTTCGGTCAGTCAGTTTTCCGGACTTGTTTTCCACAGATACAGTTCTTGGACCATTTTTCCTTGACCCTTCTTTGCCGATATTTTTATGCAGACTTTTTCCCTTCGACCTTTATTCCTAGATTCCATGCGACAGATGCATGCGTATCGATTTTTCAACGTGTTCATATAATCTACGCAACACAAGCCCCTCAGAAAACAGTTACTGTGATAACGACGCATACGTACCAGAGTCAGAGAAAAGGCGCAGTCGGCTATTCATAGACATTCTACAACAATTTTTTTTATTAGAATAAATTTGTTAAAGTAAATTAAATTAATACCGGAAGAAAACAAGCTTAGGTAACCGAATCTTAAAAAAAAAAACACGCACCAAAACACTTTAACGATGAACGATGTTGTATTGTCTCTTCCAGCTGTTGGTTGAAGGCACTATCACAACGCTTTCTGAAAGTGAGTTCCAAGAATTAGCATCTCTCCGAGTGAAGCAAGACTATTCAGCAATGGTGCGGTCTCGGGGTTTTGCCAACTTCATGCTAACTTCTCTGGTTTGGATGACAGTAGCTCGTTTAAAAATAGGCTGACAGGCAAATCAATTCACCAGTCAGAATTTGATGCGTCTTGATTAGTCACCTCTTAAAAGGCTATCATGTAATAGCTATTGATTAGAAAGTCACGGTTACCGAGCATTATACCACGGCTGCGATGATTGGCCCGAGAGTGGGAAAGTCCATCGAGTACACAGCACGAGATGGGTTTGCCCACTCGAGGGTCAATCATCGCCGCCGTGGTATAATACTCGGTAACCGTGACTTTCTCACCAATAACTCATTTATACCACGGTTGGGACGTCAAGCTAACTCGTATTTCATTAAAACGTTTTTGTGTTATTTATTTTGTGTTTGTGAAAATTGTTTCAAGAAATACGGTAAGCAGTAGCCTATATCGATATGAATGAAGGTCATTCCATTTTAATTTGTGGAGGGGGAGGTGGGAGTTAGACGGACGCGTCCTTTGGCTGGTACGCTCAAGTTTTCGGAGCAGAATGTTGGGAGTGAATAAGCTTCGATAAGTGTGGCAGCAGGGATAGAAAGATTCCATGCGGGACAATCAGGCAAGGTAAGTAATTCTTTTTGTACGTTTGTAGTTTGAGAATTGTTTCAAGAAATGTCTGTTTAACCCACGCATGGTGTATTCGAAAAGTAACCACTGAAGCCCTAATGGAGGAATGGTTCAGTCGTCTTGGGAGCTTGAAGTGTGATCCGGAAGTCGTTAATTCAGATCTCGGCACATCGGCACCAACTGAAATCCAAAATCTATTGTAATTAAACATTACAATTTGAAGACACTGTGGGCCGATATATGAGCGCCAGCTCAGCCTCTAGACGACTTCTGTATCACAGTGCACATTTTGCTTACTTTTGACACACAAAGTACACAAAATGGTACTACTAGTACACAATTAGTATGGAGGCTGGACTGGTGGGTGTACTATAAGTGCACAACGTCTTTCAGAGTACGAGCGTTCTTTGCGCATGTGGCCGGCTGTGCACATGTTTGAAGTGTGATTGTATACTGTCTACCAGAAATTGTGGATTTTGTTTTTACTGAGAGTTCGTCTTTTTACGAGGGAAGCATGACTGACCCTTAGTAACCTAAAACAGTATTAATCCAAGGCAGTATACTTCAGGAAAATGTGACAGGGCCGTAGCCAGCAATCAAAAAGGCTTAAATAAACTGTTTTGCACTTTTATTGAATAATAACCGCGTGCTTGCAACAACACGCTTCAATTTTTGCAAGTGGCAGCAATTTTTTTTTAAACTGGACCATCGAAACGTGAAAAAATCAGTTTATATAGCCTATGTACCAGAATGCTTAAAACTGAGCTCTAGCTCTGGGTTGCTTTATAATGTTTTTTTTTTTGCTGAGATTTAGTAACGATGTGTTAATGAAACTTACTCTTGCTCACACGTGAGATTAAATTTTTCATGCTGATCACAGCTTTTAAAGTAGATGGATAAAAAGAAAAGGTGGTTAAAAAGCATTATTTACTTCGCTACCTTTGTTGATGTCGAGTAATTTTTGCAAAGTATACAATGTAATACTAATTAGCCTACTATTTTATATTTTTTCCCCTTACTAAGCTACTCTGTAAACTTTATTTATCAACTTTAGTAGCGCTAGCCTGCATATCCTGAAAGTCATGTCCTGCAAGTATGTATCTATTAAGCCTATTTATCTTTTAAAATGAAATTTAAAAAATAAAAATAACAATGGCAGAGGCCTGCCGTACTTTTTGAGAAATGTAATAGGCCTACAACATCAAAAATAGACTAATAATCGAGTCTAAAATTATTATTTTTTAAAGAACACCATGCTTTTACAATGATAAACTCGAATTCACATTCGCACCTACCTTGAAAGCTGGTACGGACAAAGCTGGCCTAATTTTGCGAAGTTTATTGTAAAACAGATGGTTCTACCAGGAAAATAAGTACTCTTTATTGTTTCATGACGATATTTGTAAGCAGCTCCAGTGTGCAGTGTCATGTTACTGTGAATGTACAGATGTTATCAAGGCCAATGTGATTAGTGAGTTGGAGACCGCCTGTTCCTACAATTCTCACAATTACTGGCACATCTCCGGTTAAAGGGGAAAAAAAGTGGCCATTTCACATTGGTTTAAGTAGGGTGCTTTCCCTTCAGACGACCTGACAAATACTGGCGAACGTTCGAAGTACACCAAATCGGATCAGGACAGTGACCCTATGTTAATAAAGAATTTGATTACTGTTGATTACTGTTGTAGCCTTGTTAGTCAAGGCTGAAAATATGGCGTGTACGTGTGTGTAGGTGGGAAGGAAGGTGGGGGGGGGGTGGAGAATACGTTTATGGTGATACTCCGTACCCTGCCTAGTGAAATTCGAGCCAAGGCACGTAACCTGATCTAAATGTCAAATATCAAAATTATTGAGACATTATAAATTTCACGGTATATACATATAATCATTACTCACGGATTGTTGCTTCCAATACGGTCTTCCCTTTGTCACTCAGTATTGCAACGTTACGCAAAACTTCTTTTTCTCGTTTTTTCCCCCTCGCCTGAGACAGTTTTGTTATATTTACTCTAATCTACATAAACATTGCAAAAGTTATTTGGCGATACACGAAAATAGTGAGACAATTTGTTTTGTAACTTCTCAAGAGGCAAACACTCAGATTTAAGATGTAATTTCAAAGTTTTCACTCAACCCCAAGCTTCTCTCTACTGCACAGCTAGGGGACTCTGCAGAGAGTATCTCATATTAGTTACCGGCAGCATTGTTTTGTTGCGCCGGTTAGTATAGAGCAGTGACATAACGTTGTATTATTGTATATAACTCTATGGTGGAGCCAGTAAGTGAGTTAGCTGCAAGGGGCACCGGAGGGAAAAAAGAAGGTCGTCTTACTGAAGCCAGTGCTATTAGACTGGATTTCTTAAGCCTACAACGCGCGATTTTTGTTGTTGGAGAAAACAACGTTATTTTTTTAAGCCCAAGAAAGCCGCTCTCAAAGCACTGTCTTGACTAGAAGTGCCGTTGTTTCCCTTACATTTTAATCTAGTGCACCTTGTAGCTATGCCCTCTAAATGGTGTCTCGTAGCCAATATGACGTCACTTGCCCCTGCTCTATTCTCTAGGGTTACAACTTGTTAAGATGAGCCAATCGGTAACGAGCCATGTACAAGAAGCGATTCCAACTGGTCATGCTGGTCACATTTCTGCCAAGTAACTGGCGCTCGATGTCTTCCAACTGGATTTTTTTTAGCTATTGACAGTGTGCACAGTCGTTACACGAAACAGCACAGAATACTGTTTCGAAGTGTTGGCTTCCCGATATCGGTTGTATCACATGAAATACACTTTTAATTAGCAATTAATGAACAATTAAAAGACCTGACGAATAAAAGGACACCTACGGATCACGAGCGTTACGTCTTTCAATTACCCACTGGTTGAGGACCTTTCATGGGCCAACTCATCTCATACACTGTTGTTAGTCTGTCATACGGGTAGGAATATTATAGCTAGGCCGCACTAGGCCTACCCTGCATCCATGTGTACTCAATCTGGCGTCACATACGAGAGTATGGGTGCGACTGCGGGTCCGTTGCTGTATCAATTGTCGGCACAACGAATTTATTGGACATGCCTAACACTTCCATGGTAAGCAGCAAGTTGGTGGTCTTTCCTTGAAAGGGCACGGTCATCGTGGTGGTGATTGCCTGTTTTGCCGTAAATTAACCCGTGTATAAAATTCGGCGACAGGGGAATTCATTTCGCCGAATCAAAATATTTTTCAAAAATTTAATATTAATATAGAAATTTAAAAAATAAGAAAAGAGTTCCTGTTTGGAAGGAATTTGTGATTAGTTGCGGTTATGATGTTTAGCCGCAGCGAGCACGGCAGTATGATCGAGGCAGGCACTTCGGAAAAAAACTGATTCGGCAAAAATGGAATTCCCCTTTCGCCGAAAATTAAGACACTGATTAAAATTCGGTGAATTGGGAATTTCCCTTTCACCGAAAATTAAGACACCGATTAAAATTCGGCAAAACACGGTATACACCATCGTAAAATAGCTAACCCCTCGCCTCCCCAGAGTGTTCAATATCATCAAAACAGGGCTAGGACCGGTAGAGTAGTTGGCAGAGCAATCGGCTATTAAATGGAAGGTTCTGTGGTAGAATTTCAGTCGGCGCAGTTTTCTTTTCTTTCTCATATAAGTGCTCTCATTAGGGCAGTTTTGAGTAATTACTGAGTCGTTATAAGAACTGGAGATTGGATTTATTGTTGATCTGTAACAAGCCATGCATTTTGTGACTGCAAAAATAGGCGGATCCATGGTGCGAAGGGTGCAGCCAAATCTTGTACCCTGCTTTAAAAAAATGTTTTTTTTATTTTCTCCATTGAGCTCCTTCGTCGTAATTTAATGAATAAAATAAAATAAAAGGGGAGGACAAAATGTAAGGCCTGTTTTGACTGATAACGAATCGAAACGTCGCAAATCCTATTTTTTTATGTGCAGTACTGGCTTTCCAATTTGATCATAATATTTATTTATTTCGAGTGTAAAAGCAGAAAGAGTTGAAGTGTGCGCGGCCTATCTTGAGTTCGCTGCAGAACGAAGACAGATAATCGATTGTACGTTTTTGGTAGCAGAGTGCCTTGTTGATATCCAAAATGGTTACAAAAACAATGGCGGCCTTCGATTCAAGCCGCCCCCTCCAGGAGGACGTAGCCAATCATAAATTACTTCCAGGACTCAAGATATGCCGCGCACACTATAAGTTCAATTTTAACATGAGGACAAAAAGTACAACTTGGTATGAACATTTTCGGACCGTATTCTCCTTCACAACATCTTACATCTGCCTGATTGAAATGACGACGCAATACCAATATAACTCGGACATAACAGCATTTTCGAACCAAAAGCTGAACATTGATTGATTATCGTCTGAACATTTTTCTGTGCCAAAAAAACAAATGCTGTTAAAAGCAAAAAAAGATAAAAAGCCTAAAGACTAGATACTGAATTTTCAAGAACTACCAAGGAAATCGACATTTTCAACTCGGTCTTAACCTACTAAATGAAAACACATGTATTTTGTAGGCAAAATACTTTTGAGACAACTCGGTTATATTTCTACTGGATAGTTAGATTATATTTCTTAAAAAAACAAATAAAAGAAATTCATTAGTAAACGCAGAAAACAATACAATGTAGGCGTATAATTCGTGTAAGTTGTCTTCGAGCACCTGACATGTAGCTAAAATAGGCCTACTGACGTAATCGTGTGCTGAAATAAAAGCCGCGGAAAAAGAACCTAGGGGGAAAAAGCTGTGGGGAAAAGGCTGTGGGGAAAAAACTGCGGAAAAATAAGCCGAAGATAAAAGCCGAATTGCCTTCTCGATTTTTTTCATGTTGTTGTTTTTGTTAAAGGTTTGGTTAGGTCAGTTGCCTTGGTTTGAATTTCACCACGCAGGCAACGAAATATTTTTTCCTTGACTTTTCTCCGCAGCCTTTTTTCCTTTTTGATTCGACGTAATTACGACATTAAGCAATTGCAACAGGCGGCAAATATCGTAAAACGATGTATCTCAAAACCGTAAACTGCGGTAATAGTTTAGTCGAAGTTTAATCAGTGAAAACAGTGAAAATAACTGAGCCCTCGAGGCTGGCCAGTTCCAAAGCTTAAAATGGAACACAATCGTTTCTTGACTCACAGCAACAGTACATTAAAAAACACAACAGTATCGTAGTTTAATAAACCATATAATATATGTAATAAGCCGTTACGAACAAAAGGGTGACATTTCGTTCCTTGCGTGGTGACCAGAGCGGACGGAAGCTAAAGCTGGCTTGACAGGCATAGCGTGGGCAAAGCGGACGCTTTTCTTCCAAGGGGAGAAAATAATTGGCACTAATAGCACTGCACAATCTGCCCTACGGGCGCCCCCGGCCGCTTCGCGCGGAACCGATAGACGTTTTAAAGCCTTTACAGTCAAAACTGCAGATACACATTGCTGCGATGCGCTTAATGAACGTGCGCAGATACTAAATACGCAATGGTAGGGGTTGAGAAGTTGGGGGGGGGGGTGTTCCTTTCTGCCCACGATCCCCGTCCACTTTAGTCTCTGGATTTCAGATGTCAGATCCAGCCATTTTACCCGTCAGACCATCGTGAAATAAACATACACCTCAACCTGGTTTCATCAAAGTAAATTGCATAACACTTCGCATTAGTAGAACGTTAAGCGCGTTCACGTTGTATTTATAAAAGTGCTTACACATTTTATAAATGTAACGTGCTTAATGTTTATTTACTTACTTTACTTTGTGAAATACCAGATTGCAGTGTATTTTAACCATGGTCTGATGACCAATCCATTAAGGGACGAAACGTCATCCTTTTGTTTGAAACGTTTTTTTTTAATGACAAGTAATAAACCACGATGCCATTGTTTCGAAATGTTTTCTTTTTTACTGTGAATCAACACAATCTAGCGTGTATTTTAAACTAGGTGTTGTAAGATTACTCTGTCTAGCCAAAGATGCTGTGAGTTGATGCTGTAATACCGAAGTTTGCGCACACTGCGAACGTCGAAGCATGCGAATGAAGCCAGCAACAAAGAAAGCATTCTTCATGTGCGGCTCGGAGCCGCTAACCTTATAGATCGGGCTCCCTTACCACCCCTACTCAAAATCGGCTTAGCCATCCAACGGGAAACCCGAATAGGCATAACCTCCGAAAATGTTTAACGTAGGAATTTCAACTTTATGCATCAAAGCTTCCTTTTCATAAAATGTCAACCAAGTCAGAAGTAAATTGCGAACGCTCGGTCTCAATAGACAGATTGATTAAAACTAGAAAGCCACTAGAGTGCACATAAAATAAACAATTTGCAACGTTTCGAAGCAATCCCAACTTCGTTATCACCTTCGTTATATACGGTTAAGCAGCCAAAGTCAAAAAAACACTTTGATATTCATAAAAACGAAAAAATTCAAAGCTGAAGAATAAAAATAATAAATAAAATGGACCTAAAGCAGCTTAGAAACTGCCAGTAGGAAACCTGACCTCTCGCCTGTTAGAGGACTTCTTAACTCCACTGATAGGCGAGAAGTGAGGTTCCCTATTATACTGGATAGTTTCTAAGATACTTTTTAGGTTCATTTTATTTATCATTTTTGTTCTTGTGCTTTGAGTTTTTACATTATTATGGATTTTAGAGCGTTTCTTTACTTTGGCTTCTAATCCTTTATTGCGTGATAACGAAGCGGAATTGCTTCGAAACGTCGCAAATTGTTTATTTTATGCTCATTGCATACTGGCTTTAATTTTTAATCGCTATGTCTTAGTTCTTGTATTATTTCATTCAATAGACACATACACAAAATTCAAATTTGCTCACTCTTATCAATTATCACCCACATACGATGGGGGGAACTATTACTGATTTAAAAGACACGCCGCCGGCTTGATTCATGGTGTGGTAGGAAGGAATTCTTCCGTGTTTTCAATTTGGGATTGACTTCTAAACAGTCTTACATCTGAAACTTAAGCATAACTGAAGTATAGGCCTAAATCTAAAACGAATTTGGTCTAAGAACGGTCTTAAAGCCGAAAGGATGGTCGGAAGGAGATCTAAAATTATCTGCTCCACTAAGAAGTATTTTTCTAGTGAAGGAGTTTTTGAATTGTTGCAGTTTCTGGCGTTTATATAGCCCTAAGGCGAATCATTTGGTATGTAAAATATTCAAAATTTTAAAGTTTTTGGCCTGGACCATGCCTGGACTGGGTTGTTTTTATGGATTTGGTGACTCGGCAGATACTCCCATGAATTTTTAAAATTTTAATGTTTTATTTTCACCTGAAGAGATGAAGGTTGAATTCCCGAAACGTAGTGTGTTTGAAATTGTGCACGATACTGACTTTTACTCATACTTATTTACAAGGTTTGTACAGCAAAGCAATTTCCATTTTCGAGTATTTTCCAGTATATTTAAATTACAGTTTTACAGTGCATTTAATATATATTTTTAACAATCTTCCAGTCAACTCTATAAAACTTTAATGCAGAGCAGCCAGCAAATTTTAAGTTGTATAATATGCCTGTTAAATGAAAGTTAACTAAATTTTATTTAAAAAAAAGTAATTGCAGGAGAAAATCATTAGTTTAGCTTGAGTATTCAAGTATTTTCCAGATTTAAACTAAACATCAAGTATATTCCAGTATTTTCCAGTGCAAAAATTTTTTTCAAGTATTTTCAGTATCTGTACGAACCCTTTGTTAGTAATCGATTATTAAAAATAGAAAAAGTGAAGTTAGTAATCGATTATAGAAGCTACCAATTTCATATGCAATTTCCTCTAGACCATTTTGCGGTTCTTTAGTTAATAAGAGCCATAGTTTAGACCAAATGCCTTTTAAACTTAGCTGATACAAACTGCACTGTAAAAACATTTGTTTTAAAATAAACACATTTTAGATGCACCAAGAAAACGGTAATACCCGTGAAAACACATTAGGTTTTACAAATAGCACTGGATGAGCAAATTGTTTAAAAACATTATAGTGTTGCAGACATGAGATGCGTTTAAAACAAAACACTAACGGTTAAATTGCAACACTTTATAAACACATAGCGATAAAAGTTAGTAGTGATTTTATAGCAACGCATAAGTTTTTGAAAATTGTATATTTAACGAAAACGCTGACATTCATCATGTGTTGTAAAATAAACAGTTTTACTATAAAAACACTGCTGTTTTATTTTTAAACACTTTTGTCACTATACGCGTTTTAAGCATGTGTTTATAAAGTGTCGCAAATTAACCGCTACCGTTTTATTTTAAACGCATTTCTTGTCGATCTGCAACATAGAGCTTCTCGGCCCGTGCTAATTTGTAAAACGCTTTTTTAGTATTTTACAGTTAAAAACATCTAAAAAGATTTCGTAGGTGTGTTTAAACAGTGTTGCTTTTAAAACAGGCGTTTTTACAATGTGTCCAATGCCTACGGTTTTATGCACAGATCAGTTCAGATGAATTTCAGTTTAGATATGAAAAATTCCAAACTTTAAAATCCTTAGGTTTTTCACATCACATGGGCTTGTGTCCTTTTTTGCCTTTATGAACCAATACCGCACCCCTCTTCCTCTCCCATCCCCCCACCACAAAAAAAATCGTCAGGGTAACTTTTTCAGTGTACACGCAGATTAAAATCTCTTTCAGATATTAGCGTAATATCTTCTAGCACTACGATCGTCGTAATGAAATAGTTCAGGTAGTTTGTTAAGATCACGTTAAGATTACATACGCAGCTCATTTTGTTTAACTACGCCCAATTAGTGCAAACCTCATTCTTACAGCACACTTCTAAACAGTGAAGTAGTCTACATTGAAAAAGTGGAGGAAACTTGTTCAAAAATGTTACATCTTTGGGGGAAATGTGTGTAAGCTATAATCTGCACATTAACGCTCGTTAGCATCATTGTTATAATGTCCGTTTAATTTAATTTTTTTTACTGACAGTAGCTGTAATTAGCTATAGCCCTATAAGAGGATTCAGGTAAATACATTTTTGGACGTATTTAGCTGAAAAACAGGTAAAAACGTTTAGCAAATAGTATTGGCTGAGAAAAAACCTTTCAATGCAGTAGCATTTATAACGTACCGACATGAAATGCGTTAAAAAAAACACTAGCATAGCCAATTTCCAACACTTTATAAACACATGCAATGGCAAAGTTTAAAATAAGACAGTAGTTTTTTTTTAATCTAAAAAGTAGTGTTTAGTTTACAACAACTGATAAACAACCATTTTCGTTAACCACTATTTTCTACAACACCCGTTGTAATAAAACAAAACTGTTTATTACCGCTACGAGTTTTAAGTATGTGATTATAAAACACATAGTGTTTTATTTTAAACACGTTTCAAGCTGCAACGCTGTATAAACACAGTTAGTATGGAAAGGTTTCTTCTCAGCCCACGTTATTTGCAAAACACTTTTATGCGTATTTAAGCAGAAACGCTATGTGAAAAACATTCTTTTGGGGGAAATTTTGCTCTCACCTAGAGATGAAGCCTATTCCCCCAATTTAAAACTATGGGTCGGACGAATAGGTAAACAACATATTCGAATATTCACACAAAAAAGTATAGAAGATTAATGCCAACTGCAGTAAGGAATGACCGTAATTCTCCATGATGCCTTTCCTTTTCACGTATGACATTGACGTGATGGCTGGCTAGTGGTTACCATGGCCCTGGTTGACTTCACCATTCTTTAGTGTTTTACTTTTTGAGATGAGGGTGAACCGTTGCCCATTCGAAATATCCACACTCACCCCCCTCCCTCCACTTTCAAGTGTGCAATCCAAAAAGCCCATACTGGAGAACTTAAAAAACTAACTCGAAAATTAAAAAAAAAAACGTAAAATGACACAGAACTTTTTTTGCGAATATTCGAATATATTCATAACGAACAAATATTCGTCCGAAGCCTACTTAATACGTAGGAATTAACAAAGAAAGACCTTTTGAACGCTATTTTAATGTTACTACGATACTCTTGTTGTTGTTCTTCTTCTTAAGGAAATGTTGTCACCTAAATATGGATCCAGTGGACCGATTTTCAATTTTTATAGCTTAAAACGAAGGCATTAACAAGGACCAGGACTTTTTGAACGCTGTTTTTTTGTGTGACTTGTTTATCTCAAAGTGTTCATCTCAATGACTAACTCCTCTTAAAAATTATAAATTTTTAGTTATTTAATTTTACCAAAATTCTAGTTATTTTATTTACCTGAAATATCTCCCGAGAAGAAATTAACAGACATTAGTATTAAAAAATGCTTCAGCGTATAAAATGTCGATACAAGTCTTTAAAAAACTTTAAGCGCTAAAGGAACAGATACAAGAAAAAGACATGTAAGTCATCACAGTCGCATTAATAAGTGTAAAAGTAGCTCCAGCTTGCTTTTTTGGGGAAGCTCGATATTAATTTAATCGTTTCAGTGCGACGCTGATGGCTTAAATGTCTTTTTCTCTTTCAGTTTATTTATGGCTTACATCCGTATTTTATATCCTTAAGCATTTTTTTTCATTCATTCCTTTTTCAGCCTTCAACCGAGAAACTACCCTTAATAATTCCTTTCGCCAACAGTTAATTTTTTAGTTTAAACTAATCAGAGATTTTATGACCTGTAAAGTGTTACCAAACCCAGTAACGCACCTGGGGAAGAGGACGAAGACCCGCAATATACGTCATAACGCGGTCCGCGTACTTGCGTGCGTGTACCTCTATTCCTCTTGAACTAAGGCACCGAAAAAGATGAAAGTAGTGCCAATGAAAGATAATTTCGCTTCGAGTAGGCTAGGCCTATTTTTATTGCTGTTAAATTGATTTTTTGATTCCAAGTATGCGAAAAACTGCTCTGATTCGTGACGTCAAGTTCGATCTGGTAAACTAATCAGAAAGAAATCAACTAAATTGTATGATCGGAATCAACAGAACGAGCGAAGCTAACGATATGGTTAGTTAAGAATGATTTTGGTACAAGCCTACGA
Organism: Lithobius niger; assembly: GCA_023313725.1. Taxonomy (NCBI): domain Eukaryota; kingdom Metazoa; phylum Arthropoda; class Chilopoda; order Lithobiomorpha; family Lithobiidae; genus Lithobius; species Lithobius niger. The sequence goes on from JAHWFP010071574.1 coordinate 42,099, forward strand.
ATAAAGTAGTCTTGGTAGTCTTTGGCTGTTGCTCCTGTATTTTTATCTTGGTTTTACTGTGAAGAAACTCAAAATTGAAGGGTCGAAAGTTTAAATTTCGTTGATGAGTTCTTGCTGGTTACTTACTGCCTGCCAGTGGGCAACTTGACAACAAACCTTTGATCAGCAAGTCAATTTTTGAGTTCGACAATAAGGCGTTTACCAAGTGTAACTGAAAAAATACTGAAAATGGGCTATTTTAAACGTTGTAAAGTCACTTAAATTGCTGAAAATGAGCTGTTTTACAGGAATCCAAGGGAACTTAAAAGTATTCCCCATCCCTTCCTAGACCCCTTTGTTCTGTTTTGAATCCCATGAAAATAGAACGTATTGAAAGCCATCATGCTTTGATATGCAAGATTATGTCCTCACTGAGAGATGCTACTACAATTTAATAACAGAAAAAAATTAAGGCCACCCGCGCACTGAGCGACTTGGCCGCGCGGCCAGGTTGCTGCAGCCAATGAAAATTATTAGTGCGTGGTTTTACATAAACGGTAAGCAATCTCATTCGCGGCCAAGTCGCTCAGTGCGCGGGCGGCCCAAGTTTCAACAGCTAAATATTTATCAAATCCCTAACCCGTTGACTACCAACCAGAATGTAGGCTTTGTGATGGTTCCCATGCGACAGCCCAGTGCTCAACATCTTGGACTGTGAATCAAGAGGATACACAATCTAATCTCGCAACTAACGTACGTCTACGTGGCTGGGAGTCAACGAGTTAATGAAACAAGTGATTTTGTTTCTCGTTAGAAAATTATACTTATTTTTTAATAGGGAGTAAAGACTGCACGATACTTGATTGAAATGATTGCATTACTGCTAGTATTAAGCTACAAAACAAGTTCCAAAACTCCACCGTTTCAGCAAATCAGGAAAATATTTTTTTTATACTTTCGTAGAACACAGTGGTCTGGACAAAACGCAACCGCACCAATTTGTCTTCACCCGATAGGAAATAAAAAAAAAAATGGGGGGGGGGGGGGGGGGGTAGAAGGGATCTTCTCTTGGATTTTAAAAAAAAGTTGGGCCTTCAAGAAAGGGACTTACACAAATCTATTATTAAATTGCGTCATTTATAGATTACCTTGTATACATGTCTTTTCATTACGCAGGGTGCCCCATAAATAGTATACTGACAAACGTTGGGTGGTTATATCGGAAATGGAAACAAGCAAGTATCCCCCCCCCTTTTGCCCTCAGGGGCCAGTCCCGTTTCGCTAAAACTATTTTGACACAATTTGACGTAAACGAAATTTAGTACCTTGTTTCTATGTAATGGGGCTTTAAAAGGCAAACATTTAACAGAGGCAAGTAGTGGTGGAATAAGCCCAGTTGATTTACTAGCGTTTTGAAAGCTGCCAATACAGACGGAAAAACGTGCTCTTTAAATATAATTTTTTAGAATGCTTGGGCGTCACTACGTCAATGCCAAGGTTCTCTTTTAAAAATAGTTATACACGTGATGGTTAAACATTTTCAAAAATTTTACATTGCAGAAGTTAAAGAGGCATGCCTTGTCAGTAATTTTTGTCAGTATAGTAATTTTCAGTAATTTTTAATTAGTTGTGGTTTCTGATGTTGTGTGTTTAGCCGCAGCGAACGCGGTACGTAATTTGAAACAAATTATTTTGCAGAATGGGATTCTGCACAACGGGTGTTTGTCTGTAAATGTCTGACCATACCATCATGCTATAAATGTTCGTGTTTAAATGTTTTAAATGTTTCGTGTGCCTAAAATTTTGTAAACTATATTTGGCGAAAGGGGACTGGCCCCTGAGGCAAAAGCTGTTAATCTACTTTCTTTTTGGCGAAACGGGACGTAACCCTCTGAAATGATGGATTGAGTTTGAACCATTACAAAGCACCGACAAGGCTGTGAACGTGTATTGACACCTATCTTTAGCCACCTTTTTTTCCCCCGACGAAAACTCTGCATGTCATTAGGCTTAAGTAACGGTATCGTTGTCGGCTACAGGTTTATTAGCAGTAGCTCGTTTCTATCCTCTGTAACCAGTAACCACCCAACGTTAGTTAGTATATTTATGGGACACCCTGAATTAGGAATTTTGAACGTGTAACAAGAAATAAAACAACGTGAGGAGGTAACACCTTTCGATCCGGGAACTGCAGTGACGCCCAGTAGGAGAGTTAAAAATATCACGTAATCTTATGGGCGAGAATCGAACGATTCTGATGTTTTTTAACGGGATGCTGCTCATTGGACTTAATTGCAGTCCCAACCTGCTACGACGGGAGTTTCTTTATTATAAGACTCGTCCCAGCCAGTTTATGTAATGACGTCACCACACATGACATTTTGGAAAAAAGGAAACGAGCATACAAAAACCAAGTTGACGTCGTAAAATCAGGGCCCCAAAAAAAGCCTGAATTTTTTTTTTACAAAATTTAGTCTTTTTTCTTTTTTTTTTACATTGAACGTCTTTACACATAGCATTAAAGCTATAAACCCGTTTATCATTTATCAGAGTAATTTGAAGTAGGAAAGGTTTCCACAAATAACGTATGCCTTCTCAGTCCTTTCAGCTAGGGGGTCTGAGGGAGTGCGGCGTGCTCCTACTCAGTGGAGGCCCCGGACCCTAATGCATAGTAGACTATTTTGGGACCATTTCTGGCGTCAGGTGCGTAATCACTGCAGTTGACAATTTAAGTAAACAAATATTACAAAATATACCCACCCCCACAAAAACCCATAAGGATTTCCATGCATCTCAGAAAATCGCCAGGGTGCACCAGAGTATAGAAACAATTTGGAAAATTAAAAAAAAAATATGTAAGTTCCAAAAAGGCGTTTTCGCTGGAAATTAAATAAAAAGCCAACGAATTAAAAAAAAACATAACAGCATGTGGCAATCCTGGTCCAATGAAAAAGACGAAATTTTCATTTAACATCTTTTGGGACTTTTAAAGAGTTCAAAGGAACTGTCCAAAAAAAGAGGAAATCAGTGGAAATTAGAGAAATATAATTTCTAACTACGAAAAAATTAAATTAAATTAAAACCACTGTCTACGACATTGCACATAATTTAAAAATTGAAATGGAAATTATTAGGATTGGTAGACAGGCTACCTCCTGGCAGATGGCGTCATTTTGTCTCTTTGGAGGTGAATGGCAGGTTGCGCACAAGCTCGCCCACAAAAAAATTCAAACACTTTTCAAGTACTTTTTCACGACCAACAGCCTACAATATATTTTTATGAACCTTTCTTATTCGACAAACTTACTGAAATAAAGATTGGTTAAACTTCACAGTTAAGTGACTTGTTGTCAGAGCAGAACAAACAACATCCTCAAACACAAAAATATTCATGTTTAATTGGGCGCGGGGAAAAAAGCAAGGAGAACAATCAAAAGGAAAAAACCGTAAACTAAAAGTATGTCTTTATCTTGACAAAGAAAGCTAGGGCATTATTTTAAATTACGACCAAAAAATTTAAATTCAAAGACTGCCAAGGACACAGTTAACAATTTAAGCACTTTCAAGGACTTCAAGCACCATGGAATGGGTTCTCTTTTGGAAAATTTACTTCGGATTGAAACTTACTCAACTACAGGCAAAAATGTACTTTAGCACAAAACTGTTGAATCGCCATAGTGAAATTTTGTTTGCTTCAAAGAGAACTTCCCCCTGCACTCAGGGTTGGCAAGTTTTTGACATGCGACAGGTTTATCCGGTTTTTACCATGGTTTTAACCGTCATGTCAAAAATCCCTCTTTGACATGGGTTTATGACATGTCAAAAACTGTTAAAAATACTCCATTTAGGCAAAAAAAAATGTAAATAAATAAATGCGTAAATACATAGATAAAGATTACAATCTGTATACTGGTTAAGTAATTGGCAAATTTTCAATTATGTTTCTATTAAACAGGTTGCACTCTTGCAAAGTTTTGTAAAGCCCTAATGTCACAGTTTTTGTTTAATCTCTAGTAGTCTATTCAGTTAAAATAATCACAAGATGCATGTCGCAATCTGTATGCTTATGCCCAGCAACACCAATACTTGATTTGAATTGAACAAATATGTGAAGGTTAATCAATCAGCCACTCGATCCACTTTCATAATCCCCACTCATTCCACAGCACAAACCTGCGTGCACTTCAAGCTATAACAGACTGGGAGTTAAAATGGCAAAGAAGCTTAGAAATTTTTTCAGACTGTTTAAGAACCCACTATTATTACATTAAAAAACTAAAAGCTTTTGACGTTTTTATCTCATGTTAATTAATAAAGAGTTCACTTATTGCCATGCTACCTAACACTGCTATTACCATTGATTGAATCTGGGCAGTTCAATCTTGATTTTAGTGGTTTTCGACACTTTTTGACGGTTTTCGTCACTTATTAACAATTTTCGACGGTTTTCGACATGTCATGTCAAAAACTGGTTTTCGACGTCAAAAACCCAACCCTGCTGCACTAGCCCACCCCTACCCCAATAGTTTACAAAATGTATTGAGCCATACGCGGTCACCCTACCTTGAGGGGAAAAAAAAGAAGTGTCTTCTAATTGATCCCCAAACAATAGGATTTGACAGCGACGACCATCCAACCAGCTGATCTTCTTCGCGGTCAACCTTGGCTGTTGCGAGCCGTACAGCGACAGCAGGTACACAGCGCTGTTGAACAATTAGGCATCGGTCACTTATACGATTTCACACGTAATAATTCGTCGCGTGTTGTGGCCGTACCGTACCGCTCTGCACCACGGCCACGTTCCGAGCGAGAGTTGATTTCACACGTAATAAATACCGAAGCGTGGCCGGCAACGTTTTTCGACTGCCCTCTGACGGTCAAGCTAGGAACCAAACTACGGAAACGGAATTTAAAGCAGACCGAACTGAAACTTCGGCAAATGTTGAGCAGGCACTGTTCGTTTGGCTACGTCACCCGTGTGCGGGTAAAAAAAAAAACTTGGAAAAAATGTTAACGGAAGAAGTAACTCTAGTTTTTGTTTTGGCAGATGCTACTGCCAGTACAAAATGTACTGGCAGAAAGAGACTTAAAAAGGCTGCTGCCAGTACTCCCTATCAATTAGCCTGTACTAGTGTTGTACT